>BMAO01033808.1:0-86025 GCA_019973975.1 Trichonephila clavata | reverse complement strand
ACTTACAATTTATATAAATATGCGAGATGGCCGATTTCCTTGCCAATAAAGCCAAAACACTTGAACCTGTAACTTCTTCGACTACGGTCCTTGATGCCAACGCAGTCGCAAAACAAAAGCTCTGCTCAAACCCATGAGAAAAATTCTCGCTGCCAGAATTAAATTTTAGCCGAGAAATTACAACAACAATAACCAGACTAAGGACAAAGCATTTTAAGGGCATGAAAATTCTGCCTGATGGATACAGATCATATGTGGAATATAGGCACTGCCCAGGCAAGCAACTGGATCCCAAACACCTTTTTAGCTGTCGTTTCATTGTTGATGCCCTTTTTAAAATAGACAATGACTACCGCATGGACATCCTATACTCGGATCAAGCCATGGATATTGCCAAGCATTGATTCACGCCTTTGGCAATATTTGACTACCTCTTTATTTTGTTATATACACCTTTGCTCTCTGTCATACACGACAGCAACAATAACAACAACAAATATAAATATGTATATACATATAACAGAATCACAATATTAGGGGGCAAATAACTATTAAATTAACATTAAAGACTTTCTAACCAAATTAACTTTTCAATTACATTTTTTAATAAATGTTGAATACAATAGGTAAAAATTTATCTTACAACCAGTGTAAAAGAACTAATTTAATTATTCAGGTTAAGTTAAATCTTCATCACAAAACTGAACAAAAGCTGTTTTATCCAATGATGCTGCCATCTGGAGGCATAATATTGACTGAAATCCATATCTTAAAATATAATTCATAAATTAAAATTTAGTTAATGAATTAAAATTTGAAAAAACAGTACTAACTAACAACCACTACAAGTATAAAAATAATGTATTAGAACTTGAAGGGATGAATAAAAAGTATTTTATTAACGATAGAAAATTTGAACAAGATAGGTATATAAATAAATATATATAGGGAGAGTGGGAACTATAGTAGGAATTGAAAACAGATTATTCATTAATACTCTTTATCAAAATCCCGGTTCCAAACGTAGTCAGTCACTATAGGAAATTATACTGTTTGTAATTTTTTATAGCAAATATTTATCTATTTATTAAAATTCTAAGTAATGAAATACATTTATCATTAATAAATTAAAAGTTTATTAGTGAAAATCTTGAAATAATCGTTTAATATCAAAAATAATTGAATAGATTATGAAGCCTTGTCAATTACGTACATTTTATGAGCGCAATGCATTTGGAAGACTATATTTAATACTTGAGCAAATAAATTACCTTTTTTTTTATTCAGTAGCATTCATAGTTTTTTCCTAAATTAGAGCTGTGCCAAAGTTCGGAAATAGTTACCAGTATTAAAGTAATGTTGGACACAGTATATTTTATGTGGGAAAGATGCCAATGTGGATAAAATACTCTATTCTCATATTAAAAATAGGCGATAGAAAGCGTAAGATAATAAATTTGGCTTGTATTGGAAGAAAAAATTTTGATTCGCAGTAGGTACACGTTTTATAATTTACAAGAAGTTAAATAAAATGGAGCTTCAAATGTGCATTTTTCAATATATTTGAATTTGATTCATTTGTAGAATCTCTATTTTCATTATACATCTGTTGATATAATGAATAATTTTGTATAGATGTACCATTATTGACTCATCAATGTTGGCATATCATTGAATTAGTGTATTATTTATAATTAGTACCTTTTTCATCAGGACTAAAAACTGATGATCTGAAAGTTTCAGCAGGGCTAAAAATTGGCCATTAAGAATTCCATTTCTAAATATTTCAAACTAAAGCATAAGAAAAATTTTAATACACAAAATAGTTAATAAGAACTCATGTTTGTTGGCATTGTTAGTGGACTTACTTTTTGTACAAGTATAAAAATACAAAACTAAAGCTTCAACCTTTTTAAAATATGATATACATATACACACGTACACACACATGCACCCCCCCCCCACATATATATATATACTACATAATAGTAAGATCTATAAAAGACCTGAATTTCATTTATTATAATTCTATTATATATAGGCGCTAAGCAGCTACATAATATGTGAGAATATATAGTCAAAATTTCTCTACAAAAGAGAGATGTATCTCGCATTTTCAATTATTTTCAGTTATAATCATGAATATTACTCTCTCTCTCTCGTAGAGAAATTTTGACTATATATATATAATATATATATATAATATAATATATGAATATTATTTAGTTTATAACTTTTTTAGTATATTTTTGTAATTATTATATATATATATAGTCAAAATTCTCTACCTAAAAGAAATGAATAATCAATCAATCATCAAAACTGAAAAAAAAACCGAACTAGTAAGATAAACCAGGCTTAAGATTTTAGAATGGATATAGTAGAAATTATAAAAATAATATAACTTAAAATATATTTTAAAATATGGATGCTACAGTATTATAAACATTGCTGACTCTTATATAGGACAGCTTTATATATAAAATAATTTATATAAAAGTGGGGTTGAACAAGTTTTTTGGCCGGTCAACCTTACCCCTTTCTGTTAATAATACTGAGCAAAAACATATTGAAAATAATGGATAGAATACCTAAATCCATTACAAGACAAAGGTAACTAACCTTAGAATTGCATTCAAAAATCCAGAGGCCGCGCTAAATCTGTGTACAATAAACAAGTTATTGCCAGATTTTGGACCCAAATGCAAATTAAAAGCATGGGGATGGCTGAATAGTAGAACTTAGCAAAAGTATGAAAAAAATAGAAACAAAAAATTAAATAGTGTGCATAAATACTACCATTACTTGAAGGACACAAGGATTATAAATGTATTTGAATTTTTAAAAAATTACTAAGGTTAAAATAAAACTAAAAGAATAAGTGATTTTATCTAATATTAGAATATAGAGGTAACTATATCAATATGTATAGGAAACATGATACATTTATTATAACAAACTGTTAATATTCTAAGGAATTTTTAATCCTTATTTTTTAGAATTTTTTTATTGAAATAACTATTAATAAAATTAATTGGGTATTTTTGAATTAAGCAATATTTAATAAAATGTTTATAGTTTTTTTCTGAGGATTTTTTTTAAACAAGAAATTTATTGCGTTGTATGTAATTAATAATAATATTTCTGAATATGTATATATATATATACATATTCAGTAATTCTTGTAGAGAAATTTTGAATATATATATATAAAGTAATCTTATATAAGTAAAATATTTGACCCTGCTAATATTTATCAATAAAAAATATATTTCAAAAATGATATAATGAGGTTATAATATTTAAAATTTCCCATTGAAAAATAAAAATCCAAGACAATAAAGATGAGGAGAAAATTTTGAATCAAATTCAAGGCAATCATGATTTTGATAAAACTTATTTTTTTGTTTTAATTGATTTCTTCTATGGAAAGTTCAACTTGGTGTTGATTTTCGCAGAAAGAAATAATAAGTAATAAACTATTTACTTGTAAAAGCCGTGTATTATATGAGCTACAATTATCATTATGATAAAAAATCTTATCATCATTCTAAGGATAATATCTCATCAGCTTTATTTTATTGATAATATCAATAACTGATGGGAATTCAAAAGTGTTAAGCACTGTTAATGAAACTAGTTAATTCAATTAACTAACGGTTTTAACTAGTTGCTTTCTATCAGCATTTTAACGCATATAAAGATGCGTGTGGGTTAAATATTACTCTAAGTAGAATGCAAATTGAGTCTATACAACCATAATAAGATTAACACGTAATTATAAATAATATTTGAAAAATAAATCATATAGTGGTAAGTACTTCTCATTTGAGATTCTATCAAAATTTTTAAAAACGTTGATAATTCTTTTTCTAAGATATAGTTTAATGTTTCCATTTAAACAATGAAAACAATATAGTCGGAAATAATTTCCAAGAATTTAGGATAAAAACTAACTACTCATTTTTAACCCATTATAGAGAGAGGGGTATTAATTATATTTAATGTTAGTTTTAAAGGAATTAATCTGTTGGCTTGGTTTTAATAATTTCTATTTCGTTTTCAGCAGTGTTTTCTTTCATAATTAGTGTTTAATAATTAAAATTAATTCCTATAACAAGATTAATCACTTTTTAAACTATAATTACTTTTTTATTCATATTTGCTTTCTAACATTTTATTATATCTACAAGTGAAAGATAAGACATTTCCAATTTTTATCATTTAAATAAATGTAAGAAATCTTTATTAGATGTTTAGTTTTAGTAAATGGCAGAGAAACAAAACTGCATGTAAAGACCCTAGCTAATTAGGTTTTTACTCAACTCATTTCTACTTAATCCTTACCAAAAAATATAATTTCGAAGAATATCTAGCATTTTTAATTGTTGTTTCTTTACAATTTCTAAGCATCATAATTGTGTATGTTCTTTTTTCGAAATCAATTTTTAATTAAATTCCTCAAATATAAATATTATATTTAATAAACCCAATTTCATTTTTTGTAAACAATTATCCTTAACAAAAATCTCACAACAAAAATTGATTGGGTACTTAATGTTGTTCGATATATGTTAAATCATATTTTAAAAATAAAATTATAGATTTTGCACATTTAATTTGACCCTACAAAACACTCTTTTAAGGTATTTCAAAATTACATATTGTTGATCAGTATCATCAAACCATTTTTGTATTATGCATTAAAAATAAAAGTTCGTTAGTTAAAATTCAATTTTATCTTCGAGCCATTATCTCCTGTTTTGTAATTTTTATTTACAACGAAAATATACGAAAAGTCAAGTAGTATTTTTAAAAAATCATTTAATTAGTTTGTATAAATTAAGCAATTTTTCAAAACTTTATTTCCAATTTATGTATTTTACCTTTCTAAGGTTCGAAAATTTGAAAAAATTTATATTCTACATTAATTTTAGCATAATACATAAAAAGATATTATGTTAAATGCTTTGGGTTTGATGAATTGAAATTATAACAATTTTGTTAAACTGTTAATGATTTAATTGCTAAATATTTATCGCAATATAGTACAACTAGTGCCAGTTCCCGAAGGGGGGAGGGGAAGTGGATATCCCCTCACCCTTGATTTTTTTTTTGATAGATTATAAATTTATGTATACTAACGTAAAATTTAATTACCGTAGAAATCGGCTTATAACGCGCACTTTTAACACAAAAAATAAGATCGAAATTTAAGGATGCGCTCTACACACCGGGTATAAGAGCGATAGCTTCAAAAATCAAAAAAGATGAGCTGAGCACAAGAAAATTATGCATATACATATATATTAACACTATTTATTTAAAAGAAATGACACATTTAATGAACTTAAAGGGTTATAGTTCTAGAAAAATATTATTTTCCAAAAATCTGGGACTTAACCTCGAATAAATGACTTCAAAATATAATAGCATCGCATACATACATTTTAGGTTTCTTCATAAAAAAAAGGGGGGTGGGTGCGTTATACGGCGAATATGCCTAAAATTTAAAAAAATTGCCGCCTGAAAGTATAAGTGCGCGTTATACGTCAGGTTTTACGCTAAGTATTTGTTATTAATAATAATTTTTAATAATTAAATGCAATTTATTATTCAATAATTTATTTTTTTACTGATTTTGCTGTCGACAATCGACAAAATCAAAAGAATATGTCTGGAGACGTATTGGGGTGTGATACGAGAATGGTGGACATTCGACCCTCACCCCTTTTCTATCCCCCTTGAAGAATCTATGTGTGCACCTCTGAATAGTACTCATAACGAAATTAAAAAACTTCCCACATGAAAATTTAAGGCTTTGAGAGAGGGACATACTTCAATTGGATTTTCAATATTGCAAAGAACAGTATTAAAATATTTTATTCACTATAAGTTCCATGAAATAAATACCTCATTTGAATAACCATGAAAATCAAAAACGGGTAATCATTTTACAGGTACATTTTACCCTAAACTACTTCATTACACATTCAGGGACAAATAATCCTCAAAAGCAACAAAGATTTTAAATTCCCGTCTCTTTGATGAAACAATACTTACCCTATTCAATGAATAAACACTCCTTGCACAGTCACTTTGACATCCCAAAACCACGAGGACTTTTATCAGCAAGCGTTCGGAACCATCAGCCATTTCAAAAAGGTTTTGCATTAATAAGCAGTGCAAAATCTTATCTGGCAATCGAAGGCAAAATGATAAAATATACTCCCACTCCCAGTTGGAAATTGGCTACACTCGAAACCTTTTAATGCACCTAGAGATGTGCATGGGAAGCTATCCCAGAGGAAAGCGACAAAGATTCAAAATCTTTTGGAAAGGATATAACTTCGTTAAGTCTGGGAGTCCCCAAAGGAGGTTTAGCCCTAGGCTTTCTCTGCTAAGAGTTTTGATCCTCTTTTGCATATTATTTCTCTTCCAAAATTGTAAAAGCCGAGAAGTGGCACTTTTGGTGATAGTCAAAGACAGTTGGTCGTGTCTCCCGATGCCGAATTAATGAAAGATAGCCCGGATGGAATATTTTCAGAGTTCCGGAATAGATTAGTTACTAGAAGGGCAAGTAAAATCGTTTGGGCATTGTCTGCGGTGAAATAAATTCCTTTTCATCTGTTTGTAAGTGCAATTAAATGTAAAAAGGAGTCTTTTTGCTCGTTTAATTGTGTTTTTTTTTCGTTCCTGATTATTCCCATTGGAGATATTTGTTATTTTTGAATGCATGAATGGAAAAACTTTTGTAAAACTAAAGACAAAACAAAGTATTATGCAATTATAGAATATTTCGTGCATATGTTGTTCAAGTACCCTAAGATACAACGTATAGCGCCCACTTTTTACACAACAAGTAAGATCGAAATTTAAAGGGGCGAGTTATACTCCGGGTATAAAAAAATAATAGCTTTAAAAATAAAAATAAAAAAGAACAGCATGAGAAAAAGTAGACTTCTCCATACATTGAAATAAAACAAATGCCATACCTTCTGAACTTACAGCAGTACTTCTCAAACTTTCATTTGCGACCCAATTTTCATCTCGGAACCTCTCCAAACAACAATGTATTGTATGCAATAAAAATGTACTTTGACGAGCGCTAAAGCTACAATACGACTTTAATTATAAACCTTACAAATTATTAGGATAAGTATTAAATTTTCCATATGATACGCTCATGGAGTCACTAGTAGTTATTAAAATTTTTTTTAATTTAGTATGATAAATTAATTATCAAAAAAGCATTGTGAAGTACTGATATATTTTTAAGTATATTATATCAGTGTAAATGAGTATTTAACTTTTATTAATGTATTTATTTAATGTATTTTGTCTTGCTTCCTTTCTGTAAATTAATACTTATTTTAATTCTTTAATTTTCGACTTCTCAATGTGCTCGTGCTACATCATATAGGGATACTTCGCCCCTCTAAGGGAGTGCGCCCCATAAATGAGAGACTGAAATACTGGACTGTAGTTTTAGAAATATACTATTTTTTCAAAAACCTGGGATAATATCTCTAATTAATAATGTCAAATCAAAACAGCACGCATACATTTCAGGTTTTTTTTGTAAAAACGGGGTACGCGCGTTATACGCCGGATTTTACGGTACATATTTATGTCCTTCAAACATTTGTTATTAATCTGTTATTGAGTGGATCTCTCCAACATACAAAAGGGAATTTATGTGGGGAGGCCTGTGTGCCACTGTCCATTTTTGTTTTTATCAATAATGAACATATTTCTTAAAAATTGAATAAGGAAACTTTATCGTGTAGTTCTTATTATCGTGTTATCCGGCGTATAACGCGCACTTATACTTTCAAATCGCATATTTTTTAAAGACAGATTTGTCAAATTACATGCACTTTCTTTTTTACGAAAAATTCTGAAATGTACAGATGCAAGGTTTGAAATCTAGAAATAGTGCGTGAGTGGATATTTTAAGTAGGGAATGAAATAATGAAATCAAACCTGAAATAACTTAAAATATATATTACAATCTATATTAAATAGAAAATGATTATTTAGTTTTGAATAAGAGTAACATTGATAAAAGGTGAAAATTTGAAATAGAAATCGATAATGTGCACGAAGATCATCGTAAAACGAATATAACGTACTCTCCATGTTTTATCCGGTGATGATAGTTCATAAGGCATGCCATTTTTTTTTTAAATAAAAAAGTATCTAGATACTTGCAGAAATCTAATTTTGAATGCACGTGTTTTTCTTTTAAGGCGAATCTTTTTATGTACGATGCATAACAGGGTCCCGTAAATTGAAATCTTATTGTTTGTGTTAAAAGTGCGCTTTTTACGCCGGATTATACGGTACGTTAAAGAAAAACTCACTTTAAAAAGTAAATACATTCTTACGTATTTATTCATATATCATCTTTCTTTGCATGAAATCAGAAATCTAGGAAGTTATTTAACACAGGGGGAAATTATTAAGAATTTTGAGACTAATTATTAAGAATTTTAAGAAATTTTATGTATAAATAGTTTTTTTTAAAAATCTTTTCCTCTTTCGCACGAGTTTTGAAATCGATTTACAGTAAATTATAACGGATTTGAATTTTTTAATTTCTTTATAAGTTTTCTTTCACATGCACAATTAAATACAAAATTATTTATGTAACATTAAATCCATGAAAACGCTGAATAGGTCTCGTGTATAAAATCCGAAAAAGTATGTTTGTTATTAAATTAATTTCAGAAAATTCGATTTACATAATTTATAAATTAAAATTTTAAGAATTTATGAAATTAATCAATTATAAATGTATGCATAAGGAAATTGCTCTGACTCTGTTTTAGCATGTAATTAAATATATGTATCACATTCCCTTAAATTTATTAATCTATTTATTTTTAAATAAAGAGTAAAAGTTGCATATTTTTTAATACGTATCTCTTGTTAGTTAACCCCCATACAATAACATTTATTGCAAATAATTTGATACAGGTAAAATAAACCTTTTTTAATAATTTGTCAAGATAATTTAAACTATTATACATAATAGCAAGAAAAACAGGTTTTCTATTTTTTTCGATGCATAAATTATGTAATTAAAGCTTACAGCTAGGAAAAAGTATAGATAACTGAAAAATGTTTCTCATATAAATTTAAATATTGTTATAAAATTAGCCCAATTAATTTTTGAATATAACAGATTATTAGTATTTGCATATAAAAAAGTAGAAAATATCCATATTTAATAATAAAAATTTGGGTGAACCTAATGAGCAAAAAATAATAATAATAATTAGAACTGTTAGTACTTGCAAGTTGATAAACTGAAAGTTAATTAATTTAGCAATTTATGTAAATACTTTTAATGATATTACCGGGATGAGCTGAACAAAAATAAAAAGTATAACTTTTACAAAAATGTTAAAAATTAAGAAATCTAATCCCTTTGAAATATATCCGTTAATGTATTAAATTAATATTCGTGATAAGGCTTATTTTTTAAAATAATCTTAGAATTTAAGATGAAAAAGAAAGTTTTTTAAAAAAAAATTTGTTTCAATTTAGTGCATGTGAGAAAAGTTTTTGTGTGTATAAATGTTTGTGGAATTTCATATACAGGCTAAAACAATATTCGTAAAAATATTTATTTTGAAGTAGCTTACAAAAAACAAAAACTTCGCAGTCTATCACCA
Organism: Trichonephila clavata; assembly: GCA_019973975.1. Lineage (NCBI taxonomy): Eukaryota > Metazoa > Arthropoda > Arachnida > Araneae > Nephilidae > Trichonephila > Trichonephila clavata. The sequence continues at coordinate 76,342 of BMAO01033808.1, read as the reverse complement.
TAGTTTGTCATTGCAAAACAGATATAAGCCAAAAAAAATTTATATAAATATATTTTAAAATTTATTTTTCGAAATAGAAAATTAATCAATATTTCAGTAAACGATTTCTCCAAGTAGAAAAAACGATGCCAAAACAAAAAAAAAGTTTTAAATGTGTAACTCTTTAAAATTTATTTTCCAAAATATAAAAATTAATCGATATTTCAGCAAACAATTTCACCAAATAAAAATAATGATGCCAAAACAAAACAAAAGTTTTAAATGTGTAACTCTTTAAAATTTATTTTCCAAAATAGAAAAATTAATCAATATTTCAACAAACGATTTCTCCAATCTGCAAAATAATAATGCCCGACTAATATAAATTATTTATAAGAAACAAAAAAAGCACTACAACAGATCCTTCTGATATCATTTCATTGTATTGTTAAATTAAAGAGAAAATATATATTTCACTTATTCTCAAAAACTATCACATAAACAATCATGTTTTTACTTTTTAAATGCATTTCTAAGTATAATGATGGTTCTTTTGTGTTTCCAAAAATTCTACTTATGAAATCAAAAGTTTTAGTTTTCATTGTGAATATCATTTCTAACTCTTTTGTAAACATTTTTGTGTAATTAAAAATGTTAATAACGTTCTATGGATTCGTGTTCAATTATAATTTGTGTCTAAATTTTAAAAAAATTAATGAAAATATAATATTTAAATAAAGATCTTTAATTTAAATTCGAAATGCTTTTCTAAAAGGAATCTAAGCAATTTTCAAAGTAGTGTATTATTATTTAATTTTAGGTACAGAGATTTGAAAAAGAACTTAGTCAAATTTGGAATTAGAATCTTGAAAAAAGGAAGAATAAATAATTTTTAGAACAAAAGAAATAAAAATAGATGAATTAACAATAGAAGAATATAAAATTCGAAACATATAAAAGAGAAATGAATTCACTCTGAATAGCTTTAAATGCAAAACCGTTATTCCATGTTTTTTTTTATAAGCCTAGCTCTGTTTAAATAAACATTACACGAACAAAGTGTGATAAAATACGCAATATCTTTAGGACTCTCCTATAATTCATTCTCGAACGAAAACAGTGACAATAATTTTAAATGATTGCTTGTGTGAAGTTGAAATAATACTTGAAACTATCGAAAACTGAAAAATGTTTTTGTTTTCCTACTATAATATAAATCATCACCATTAAATCATTTCGAAGAATTTGTTTGAGAAAATCCTATAAAAGTTTTGTACCGGAAGTTTCGTAGATCGTCGTAAAATCTAATTTAACTCTAATATTTAAATAAGGAAAATTTAAAAAATAAATAGCAACGTGCTTGTTTTTTGTTGTTAAGTTTTATTTTTGCAATAGAGTTTTTTTGTTTTTGTTTATTTACTTTTTTTGGTTTACAAAAGTTATGGTTTGATAAATGGAATATAAAAGAAAAAAATTTTAGGAATTGGTAGAACGATTTTCTTTTTTAAATATGTTTTTAAATTTTCAGTTTTTTTATCTGCTATTTTAATTTGTAAACAATCTTTTTTTTATTATATACCATCATAAAATAAATGTAAAAATTTTACGTATTTAATTTAGAAGTATATTAGGAATTTGTATTCAGTTTGACATACTAATTAATGTAAAAAGAATAGTTAAAAACACAAAATTATTAAACAAAATACAAATAATATTTTCTTAAAGTTATTAAAATCTACAAATTAAATCTATACACATAGAAGAGGTAAATTCGGTTCTCTCACCTATCATTATATATCTGGAACTATTTGACATATAGACATGAAACTTGGCAGGCATATTTCTTTTGCTGAGTAGAGATACGCTAAGAGCGGAAATTGACCCCCAGGAGGTTGTGGGGGCGTTATAGACAAAAATCATCATCTTTAACTCAATATACTTTACCGACTTGAAATTTGAGAAACGTGTTTCTTTGCTTGAGTAGAGACCCAATAAGAATGAGTCTTTGCGGAAATCAACTCTTGGGGGGGGGGGAGTTGACGAAAGTGTGACAAAGGCTTTATAGATTAAAAAAAGTTTAAGCTATTACTCTAACAAACTTGAAATTTGGCAACATTCTGTTAAAAATTCAATCAATATATAAAATAACTGCGTAAAAACAAATTCTTTTAATGGGATGGATGAATTTGGTGCTGCAATAACATTTGGCATGAATCTTGTCAGGTTTACCTCCAAATGCTATCCGCGTGAAAATTCTTTCATATTCAGAAAAGCAATTAGAAACTTTAAAGATATTCCATAATTCGGGATAAATAATAGGTATAGTGCTAAAATTGTGGTCCTTGTTTTAATAAAGCTTAGGCTGTAACTGCAAATTAAATTTAGTAAATAAATCTGTTAAATAAGTAAAATCCTGAAATTATTTACCTAGGAGGTTGTCTGACAAGCGAGGGCATTAAAGATAAAAAATAATCCTGTTTTTGAATTACTAAACTTAAAGACTTGAAATTTGGCAAGCATGCATCTTTGATGAGAATAGATCCGATAAAAATGTGGTTAGCAGAAATCGGCTCTGAAGTGGGTGGTTACGGAAACGTAAAAGGTAAATGTACTGATTTAAAAATTCAAGTCCTGTCCTTTTTTAAATCAAGAGGCGAAGTCTTTAAGAATATTTTCAATATTAAAAGCTTAAAAATAAGACTACTTAGATAAAATAACTTAAAAACTATATACAATCATACAATATAAAAAACTGAGCGAAGCGGGTGTGCAATGTAAGTGAAGGAGATTCGATCTCGGTACCTTCCGTTCTGTACGCACATAACTTACCGCTGAACCAAAAAAATCACTTCAGTCCGGATACAATTACTAGTCTATATAGATACCGCCGCTACACATTCCCCTACCAGTGAGTCGGTAGGCGAATGAACGATATCGTTGTTATGGTGAGCGCATGAGTTGTTGCGTCTTTCGGGTCATTATTGACGGCTTGTGGGTTGCGTCATTCGTGTGTGACGGCTTTTTTGCATTTGCGGTGGATAGATGGCGCCACGACTGCTGCGCGAAGGTTGCGATTTTTCAAGGTTCGGCCAGGGTTACCAATGAAGGAGATTCGATCTAGGTACTGGCTAATATAGATACGGCAGTTTCTGGCTTAAGTATATTTTACCACATAAGTATTATTTCATTCATAACATTCAAATTGAAAACATTTAAAAGTACATTTTAAACTGATTAAGAAATTAGTAAGATATTGATTGAAAGAGTAAGAACTTAAAACAATTTTTTCTTTAATGAAAGGTGAGAAAAATTCGAAATTTGAGAGGTTTAAATTTGGAACAAATTCGGTCTTCCCACAAATGCAAATTCATGTAACATTTATTAACTCGTTTCAACTACAAACATTCAATTCACAATAATATTAAAAAGGTATACTGTTATTTTAAACATATTAAGATGACATATTTTAAATTGGTTAATTTCAGCCCGTACTTATTCCATACATAAATTTCATTTTAGAAGCAAACATTTCAATACGCAAGTATAACGTTATAAGATGTAATAATCTGAGCTGATCTGCATAAAAATATGTGTTTCACATAAAAAATTAAAACAAACAAATAACTGCACCAAACAATTTGAAGAATGAACTGATACACTATTTTAAAGATGAATCACCATTCAAATAATATTAAGAATAATAATTATGAGATGCATGTGATTTTAAGAAGTACAGAGTCTGAAACAATAAAAAGCAATGGAGTGTAATGAAGAACATAAAGTCTTTGATCATGGCAACACATAGAGAGCTAATAGATTCCTATGCAAAATATTCTTTACAAAGGGATTAGATTATTCATTACCATCTATCCTCTCGCTAATGAATTGAAAGCCCCTTTTTCCTCGGTTTGCTTGCTATGTTTGTTAATTAAACACTTGTAATTATTGAGGAAATAAGCAACGTAACTTATCAGCGCTACTTATTTTACTTTTCAAAACTGAGGCATAATAATTTCAATTTGAATAGCAGAAATAATTTATTATTTGCGTTCTTCGCTGCTGAAAACAACGGATTTGAAATAATTGAAAAATAATACCTCCTGGCAGTTTAGTTTTAATAGTTAAAATAAATATTTAAGGAAATCAATAATTAATGAATCATTTATATTTGATTACACAATAGAAAATATTTTATTTATGCTTTTTTTAAAATTGTTGATGTGTAACTGATTATTTGATAATGATGTATTATTTGTAATGGAATAATATTTCTTATACAGGATGAGCATATAAATGATGGACCCGATTTTAAAAAATATCATATATTTTCCAAACTACTGCACGTATTATAATAAGTGATACATGAATGTAAAGAGTAATACAAGGGCAATTCTGAAAGTAACCTCCAAATTGCTGTATAGAACAAAATACGACAGAGGGGGAGGGGATTTGTTTACATATCAAAGGTACAACTCTCCTCTATTTTTCAACATAGTCTCCCCATTATTCAAGCACTAGTCGTATCGTTTCACTTTTTTACAAATTCCTTCTGTTTAAAAAGCGGCCGCCTGCAATTTAAACCAATGTGTCACAGCGTCTTTAAGTTCCTCTTCGTCAGCAAAATACTGTCCCCCAAGCCATTTCTTTATTGTACTGATTAGATGGTAATCCGATGAGATCAGCACTCACTAAAGACAGCTTTCCACTTCGTCATTCCTCATCGATGTTTCTTCTTCCGTACTTGAAACAGCGTATCCGTTGACGCACTACACCTTCACTCAAAATGTTTGACCCGTATACGGCACACAATTCACGATGGATATCCGCTGCTGACAGTTTTTTGGTCCATAGAAATCTTATCACTCCTCGCACCTCACATTCCGCGGGATTTCTATGATAGCACAGATTTTGTCACGTTATAACTAGCAAACTCTTGGCCCTAGGGCACTCTCATTCGCCGATTGAAAGCTTACTGAATCAGAGATTGCTCGTGCATTCGATTGAGGGAGCTCCGAACCGTACTCCCAGCGCCATGGCCAAACGGCGATTAGTTTCCGAATTGCCCTCGTATATTAAGTTTTTTTTCTGCTACTAATGTTCGACTTGTGACCCTCTTGTTACACGGTATACGTCTAATCAGTAATCCAGTACTTTCTGTATCTTTTGTAGCATGACTCTATCAGTTCTTCGTATTGCTGCACGACTTTTTACTTGTCGTCCTCTGTTATTTGCTATATCAATTGCAAACGATACGGCTTGAAATGTAATTTTTTTCTTCAAATTTTCCGTACCGTTTTCTGGGGCATCAGAAATTAAAAAGTGGCAACTCTCTTTGACTTCTTCTCGTGAACTTCTTACAAAACTTTGCCTCACCCTCTCCACTGCATCTTCCGAGACGCTTGGCTTTTCTTTTCTGTGCTTCAATTACTGATACAATCGCAGAAAGCTCTTGTTGTTTTGTGGGTGATTTCTAAATGCATGCCGCACGGAAATTACCGAAGACACCCATACATACTCTCTGTCATTGCATCCATGTTTAGATTTCAATCGCAGCGATCTTGAATGTGCTTTTGATCATTGGTGGGAAAAAAAACCTTCGAAATTTTTTCTCTTTGCATTCGTGTATTTTTAATTCTAATACAAGTAGTAGTTTCAAAAATATGACTTTTTAAAATAGAGTCCATCATTTGTGATCACCCTGTATCTTCCTTCTAAAAAATTTTTTTGTATTTGAAATAACACTACAGATTTTAATAAATATATCGTTTAAAATAAATGTAATAATCATGTCGTTTGAAATATATGTAATAATCGTTTGAAATATCAATATGTGTATATTAATAATAAATATGCGCTGGATAAAGTATATTCTTATCATAAAACCTAAATAAAGAATTTAAAACAGCAAAAAAAAGTTTCCTTTCATGTATGTTTTTCATATCACATAATGTTACTTAAATAATAAATTATGTAAATGTGACGGTGTTAAATATTACATTCTATCGAATTTTTTTTATTATATATTTGTACTAATCTCGTCTGATTCTTTTTTATTATTTTTTTAACAAATTGATAACAAAATGGTCTGGTATATTTTTCTAAGAACACGATGATAATTAAAAAAGAGGGAATCATGTTTACATTTACATAAAACAAATATTAAAAGAAAAATTTGCACTTAAAATATTTTAAGCAAATATCAGTAAGCAAAAGGTCAGAGTTCTTGATTTATCCTATAAATACAAAATATGTATGTTTACAGTTTGAAGGAAAAATACATTTAAGCATTGTGTATGTGTTATTATTAATTACAGATACAGGATATGTTTCTCAGATTATTGAATTTTTGCTTCAATTTTCTAGAAACATGATTGTATTTTTGAAGCTTTACTATAATATAAAATAATAGGAGCTATGGACTTTATAATCAGATATACTAAATCTTCATCAAAACATTTACTTACAATGTTCTTTTTTAGTCTAAAACTATATCGTAAATTAATAAAAACAAAGCACAGTATATGTAAAGCAGATCAGCGAACAGAGTTTAGAGAAATGATATTCTTTAATATTCTAAATTTGAATTTGTTTTTCTTGATCCTGCAGGTATTTTTTGCATCTTTTGTTTTTCAATTTTCACATTTTACAGCAGATTTAAAATATTCAAGACATAAAAATAATGACTAATATTACTATAAAGTTAACGAACTACTAAAGCTACATTAATGAAAGTTGGTATGTATTTCTCTGTTGCTGAATTGAACGGGTTTGCTGAACGGGTCTTACAGAAATCTACCTTCAAAGGTGGTTACTTGAAATTATTGGTAAAAAAATTCCGCTTCTAATCTATTAGATTTAGACATGAAATTTGGCAAGCATGTTTATTTTATTGAGTAGAGATCCACAAAAATGGGTTTCATGAAAATCAACTTGGGAGGGGGTTACGAGAGAGTAAAAGGTAATTTTACTTCAATTTTAGAAAATATTGTTTGGAAGTTATGTCCTTTTTAAATCAAGAATTAAAAGAATATTTTTCAATACAATCGAATTCTTAATGCCAAAATATCAATAATTTATATATAAATATATAATTAATATATAAACAGTATATATTCATATTACATCATGAAATGCCCTACGAAGTAGGCGGGTAACGGCTAATATTCTATATATTTTACATAGTATTCAACATATTCTGTATAGTATTTCACACATATAATCTATATAATCTATTTGTATTCTATATACTCTATATAGTGCTTATATTTAGGATTCAATATGTTCTGTATCGTAATTATATATTGTATTCTATATACTCTATACAGTACTTCTATTTAGTGTATTCCATATGTTCTGGATATAGCAATTTATATAGTATTCTATATATTCCATATAGTATTCTATATGTTCTATATGGTATTCTATATATTCTATATAATATTCTATAAATTCTATATGGTATTCTATATAGTATTCTATATATTCTATATGGTATTCTATCTATTCTATGTAGTAATTATATATATAGTGCAGAGTTTCTCAAACTGCGGGGCGCGCCCACCTAGGGGGGCGGGATAACCCAACAAGAGGGCGAGGCGTGAAAATATCGAAAAATTAAAAACAAAAGATTATTTAAAAGATTATAAATTTACTAAAAGGGAGCAAAAAACAAAATACATTCTGAAAATACACATTTCCACTGTTATAATATACTTATAAATTTATCAGTTCTTTACTATGTATTTGATGGTAAATTTATCAATAGTAAACGAAGAGCAAGTATTATTATTTACGCTGACTTCCATGGGATTGTCATATACAAAAATTATAACCAAAATTTAATATTTATCTTGATAATTTGTGCAGTTATGGTGTTAAGTATTATACCATGATTAAATGTATTATAAATGAAATAAGTTTACATCCATTTCAGAAGGTGAAAATACTAAACATCTTTATTTGGCTCAATCCGTTAATATTATAATTATTTCCCTAGCTGGTTTTAAAGTTCTAAGGCAACTCATTAAATCCATCATCAGACTTTTTTCATTGCCAGATACAACAGGATAAAAGACTACTAATCTGAACTTAAAAATACAGACATAAATTATTTCTCTGACAAATAGAACTAAATACACTATTCATAATGAAGTTCTCGTTGAAAGAGGAATAACATACCCAAGCTCATCTGCCTTCCTTCATCCATCAACACCTGTTACTACACGGTTTATACTTAAAGTCGTATTTTAGCTTTAGTATGAAATTACATTATTATTGCATTCAATACAATATTATTGTATGGGGTGGTCGGATGAAAATTACGAAAGAAAATTGGGTCGCAAATACTGAAAGTGTTTGAGAAGCATTGATATAGTGTGTATTTTGTGTAGTATTATTTTTAATTATATTAACTATTCAATTTTTAGCAGCAAATATGTTTTTGCTCAGAATACAATTTTTACTATGGTACATTATGTTTTTAAAAATCTTGCATGTAATCAATAAGTATTTTTTATAAATAAATAATTTAACAACTCTGCCTAAACTGAATTTGTTGACAGCGTTTTGATTTCATTAAAAAAAATTAATAATTTTCTGAGTATTCTGATTTTTAGTGCGTTTTTCACGTAGTGTAAAAAAAAGCGCTATTAGGACGTAAATTTCGTCTTCGTCTTCGTTCCATATTTAGTCGTACCTTTTTCTCAGCCAATAATTAACCGATTGACCTCGGGTTTTCGGCATTGGGTCGCATTTGTGCCCTAGATGAGCCGAATCATATTTAAATTTAATAATTTAAAAAATTTAAAAAAAATTTAATTTTTTTTAAAGTATAGTACTACTTTCTGTTAGTAAAAAGTTCATTAGTTGCATTATCGTAAAATACAACATGTGAAAAACGTGCTAAAATTACTTGGCCATGCCAATGATTGATATCTTGTTTTATACTTTTCCATTTTTAAAAGTTGTCCATTTTTTTTTTTTTTGTTTGGTGAAAAACATTCCATCACGCTATTAAAGTTTCCCCAAATATACACGGTGGAAAAAAAACGAGAAATTCTACCTAAATAATTTAACTCAAAATATTGAAAAACTTACTTGCGCTTTCCGTTCTTTTTTCCTTGTGGAGTTTTTGGAGGGCTAGTTTTAAAAACATATATTACACACTAAAATATTTTCTACATCAAAACAATTTTGTACCTTCAAGGATTTAAAAAAAGTGTATCCTTGGTAAATATTCTGAATTCCAAAATTCTTTTTCAGATTCACAACTTTTGGGTGTCCCTTTCTTATTACCCGCACGTATCAACTCAAATTTCGCCAAGTATTTCAAAGTGTTTGTGATTTCGATTCTTACCACAACCGGCAAGGAATACCAATATCAGATATTTAAAAGATTGCACGTTTCAACGTGGTTGACTTCTGTCCAATGTACGAAAGATTGAAAACTTTTCCTGAGTCAAATACCGTGCGTAGTAGTTCAAACAAATTCCAAGGTGTAACTGTACCAGACGGTGCTCCAAAAAACGTATTTCCTCACAAAGGGAAATGCGGATTTTTTTTTGGATAAATATTTTCACCTAAAAATAGATGAAGGAAACTGAATATGTTTAAGAAAAACCTTCCATTTTTCATTCTGTTCTGACATGAAACTTACTCCCCCCCCCCTCAGATAATATCTTTAAACATATTTTCAAAAGTATTTCACCTCTTCATGTATCCTTCACATATCTCTGTGATCAAAAGAAAATTTTAAGTCGAACTTGAAAGTTGGAGTTTTTCTTCTCTCCCGCTGCTATCGACAAGGACGTGTCATACGTCAAAGATGGAGGATCTATTCGTGGAGTACAAATAAAACATATCACGCAAACAGGATAAGATTCTACGTTTTTAGCAATTAATTATAACTTCCTATCCTAAATAATATAATTGTTTATTGAATTATTTAATTTCCCTCTAAAAATTAGTATTATTTTAAGTATTATTACTTGAAAGAAACATATTTGATTCGATTTTTTACTTCGTACTTGAATACTCTCGGAACTGTGATTTTGCAAAATCGCATAAATAAATATTATTTAACTCTTTAATGGCATTGATATTTTCTTTCTATCTTTGATTTGTTACATATTTTTAATCTTTATGATGAGATTATTAGAGCTAGCGTGTTTTTAAGAGACGCAGTTTGTCCATGATACTAAAATAATTCTCATCCGGGATTTTTTTTGTGGCTAAGGCGGGAATCTTTCATTGAAGGCAGGAATTTAGATTCTAGTAAACATTTGATAAAAAGAACGGGGATTGGCAAGGCGATTGCAATTTGTTGCTTGGGATGTTCCAAAAATGCCGATATTATCTCTGTCTCTATTGCAATGTAAGACTTAGTATTACACCATGCTTTAAATTGTGTGAGCATATATCTATGCACTCGCACACATGAATTTTTTTTTGTAAGTAGGAGTTCCTGTAAGATATAAGAAACATTCTTCATCGCATGCAGAGTGACTTATAAAAAGGAGACATTTAGGGTTTTTTGGTGCTCGACAATTATAAAATAAAAAGTAATGCGAAACGTTTAAAATTAAAAATTAAAATTAAATTCTTCCATTTTTGCGTTCTGTTAAGTGATATGCTTTGCTATATGCAATAAAAAATGTGTTTTTTTCTTGGAACATTTTATATCTAAAAAAATTGACCGCTTTAGAGGTTAACCATTTACATATAAGAAAATTTGTATTTACTTATGCGATGTTAAAATATTTTTAGGACTGAGATTTATTGACAGAAAGAAACTTATTTAGATTACTACCTAAAACTAGTTTGATTTTTAACAATTATTTGTGGAAGCATGTTCCCCACCACCCACTGGGAGCTATTCAAATTTACGTCATCCTATGTTTTGCATTTCTCTTAATGTTGCTTTACATGATATTCAAAAAATATAGTTCGTAAATACTTAACTATGTGAAAGGAATTATGAATTAGATCAGTGCTTCTCAAACTTTAAATATTTGCCCAATTTTCAATCATAATTTTCATCGCGCCCCTCCACTCTACACTGCATCCTATTCAATAATAATATACTTTGACGCGAAAGCTACTAAACGACTTAAATTATATGTCGCACAAATTATCAAGATAAGCATTAAATTTTGTATATATTATATATGATAAGCTCATGGAATCACTGGTAATTATCAAACTTGATCTTAACTTAGTATTCTAAAATTAATTATCAAATATAGTGTACAGTAGTACTGCAGCAGTACTGATACATTCATAAGCGTATTATATCATTGTAAATGTGTACATTATTTTTTTTCATTTAAGGTAACCAATTACCCTAAAATGGTGAATTTTTCCTAGACCTGACATATTTTTTATGATTTTATTTTATAGACTATCTTATTAGCTTTATAAAAATACCAAGTTTATTATTTTCCTTTGACTGAAAAAAAACTACAAGTGTTTTAGTAAAAGCAGATCTCTCCCATTACTTTAAGCAAGATATCATACGCGCTTTACTCGAAATGTGTTTTTTTGAAAATGCTTAAATGGAGACAGAGATTGCTCAAAAAGTTTTGAAGATAATTAACTGAATTTTTTTTGTTTATGTTCTGTATAATAGTAGAAGTGTTTTACTTTTCAGATTTATCAATCACTGTTCTATTAAAAAATTTACAGTTCCTTATGGTAATATATAAAAATCCCTGTTATTTTAAACAATAACTAAGGTAAAGTGTTCTAGTTTTTGCAAAAATTAAGATATCTCTTATCCTGAAGGTCATTTCAAAAATGAATAACGTATCAACACATCAGAATTGAAAAATTGAAAATTTGTTCATAATCGTTTGGTACAGAATGGGCCCCTTTTATGTTATTTTTTGTAAATTTTTACCCATTTTAGTAATGATAATTTCTTTTTGTCTTTTTAATTTTAGCATATTTTTCTTAAAATGTATTAAACTAATCTAAAAACCACAAAAAATCCCCATACCTTAATTTTTTTTTAAAAGTCATCTCAAACAGTCGGATACTTTAAGAATGTATTTTGTTCCGTTTCCTTCAGTAAATTAATAATTTTTTTTTTAAATAATTTTTTTTTGTATTCGACTTTTCGATATGCTCGTGCCTTCCACCTAGGGTTGTCAAAAATTATAGGCTCACACAATTTCAAGCATGGTGTAATACTAAGTCTTACATTGGAATGTGGACAGAGGTAATATCGGCTTTTTTTGGCTTATTTTTAGAATTTTATTTTTTTCTCAAAGACGTTGCTTTGCCAATCCCTGTTCTTTATTGAATAATTCCAAGAATTTAAATTCCTGCCTTCAATAAGAAATCCCCACCTCCATTCCAAAGAAAATACTGGTTGAGAAGTATTTCTCTCTCTCAGTACCATGGAAAAACTATATCTCTTAAAAACATGCTAGCACTAATAATTTCACCATAAGGATTAAAAATATGTGCTAATCAAAGTTAGAAAGAAGAAAACATCCGTGTACGTAAAACGTACGGGCAAATCAGTTGTGCTCTGCATTCGATAGTCCGTAATGTGGGTGGGTAAGCCAGTTAAGGGGTTAAGGAATTGTATTAACTATAGCTATTCGTGTTGAAAAGTAACATGATTGTACTACAATTTCAGGATATTATTACAATTGCCTTCATTCAAATATTTGTCTTTAATTTACCAGCTGCAAGGAAAAGTTCTATTCCTACAAACAATAACACATCTCGTGACATGTGTTGAAAAGATTCCATTAAAAACAATACGATATTCTTCTACCAAGGAAAATTCTATTTTAGCAAACAAAACTACATCACGTGTCTTAAAAACAAATTTTGTTTCAAAAATAAATTATCGTCTGACAATATCTTGTTTATGTAACCTTTCAGCGAGAAAATACAAAACATTTTCCTTTCAAACCATTCTTCAGTATGTAAATGATAAACTCCATTTTGATAACATTCGATTTTTGCTTTTTCGTATACTTCTGAAATCCATTAACTCTGAAATATGTCAGCGATTTGGAACATTTACTGAAATTACTAAATATTTCTCATTCATTCTATCTGATTATTTCCTTAATTGAAATTTCGTAATAATTCCATTCATAATGGCAACGCACTTTATTAGCATTCATTACATTCCATTAAATTCGTTGATATCGATCACGGGAATTCTTGCTTAAGATGAATATTTCGATCATGTCTTACGTCATATATTAAATAACTAAAACTGATATTTAAAACTATGTTTTGGTTTTTATATTTTATATATCAACACATAATTTAATGATATAAATTCAAAGCGTAGCATATATTCAAATGGAAGGTTTTCAAAAATATGCATTAAAATATCTCCGAAGAAAAAAATTAAATTAAATTAGTATTCGTTTTCAATTTTAAGTAGATAACAGTAATATTGAGAGTTCTTTTTCTTCGAATTTCTTTCAAAACATTGAACGTTCATAATCAGGGTTATTTAGGAAAAAATTACCATATTTACTCGAAACTAAGCCGAGATCAATTCTAAGCCGCACCCCAAATTCTCAAAATGTTTTTGTGAAAAAATTTTGTCATCAATTCTAAGCTCCCCCTCCCTAATTCTCTCCTCGTTTTTGAGAAATAAAATAAATGAGAAATAATAAGAAGTTAATATTAATTAATATGACCAGTATTAAAAACTCTTTTAAATACATACATGAACCTTTAAATACTCTAAATGACAGTATCATGTTTCGAAAATGAATCGTCATAGTTGACTTCGGAATATTTGCCGGTGTCGGCATGTTCCAACATGGTGTCGTCTTCCATGCCATCCAATGTATTTGTTATGCAACATTTTTTTAGACGAATATAAAGAATTGTTGAAGACTGTTGAACATTTACAAGCAAAAATTTTATCATTTTGTTTTTGACATCGATGTATATTTGTTCAATCCATGTTAAATTTGCAGTGAGCACTGCTCTGTTTCCGGTTTTTTTTCTGCAAATAAAATTGCCTCCCTTTTTATAACAAAAAATTTCCCAAACATGAGCAGACAACGATGTTTAGGATAGACTGAAATAGGCGATAATCTGCGGAATGGGATAAGCCATCTATTCAAGTTACCAGAATGGACGGTTGCATTTCTCCTTTTGAAGGAGTTGAAATTCAATTTCCACCATCCAACAAATCTTTTACCTTCGATTCTAAGTCACACCCAATTTTCAGTAGCCTTAACGCTAGAAGAATGGTGCGGCTTAGATTCGAATAAATGCGATATTTAAGCTTTATTTAAAGTTGATAACTTCATCAAATTCCTTAAATAGCAGTATCGTAAAGGAATATTTATTTCTAAGTAACTGATAAGTTTGTGAAAGTTACTAAATAGCTAATGAGCTTGACAATATGTGATCTTCGATTTCCCGCATAAAGTTCTTATTGAATAATAAGTTGAAATTTTTTACGCGGTTTAAAGGGAAAAAAAATTTATTAAAATTTCTCTTGAAGTGATTCTAAAGTATTTTTCCTCCTATACAATAATACACGTACATGCATTAAATTTGATTAACATTACGTCCAACTACGTGTATCAAAACTAAGTATGGATTTTATGATAACATGATTCTCACATGTATTCGTAAAATACTTTTTTTTTTATGAAAGCTTGTTGAAAATTCCTTAGAAAAATGTATGAATTTTGTATTAAACTATTTTTTAAAACACAAGAATTGCTTTGATTCAAAAATGCAAACCAACTTTTGTTACACGTATTAATAGCAATAAGAGAAAGTATAAAAGTATTTGGCATAATAAGAGAAAAAACTTTATTATTTGAAATTAGAAAAACTAGTTAATTTTTCTTTCTGAGATATAAGTAAGTTTAAAGTTTTAATTTGCCATTAGGATGTGAATAAAAACAAACATAAAAGTTAGCACAAACTCTGGGTGTTTTTTACTTTGAGCTCTCAAATTTTGTGAGGTTACAGAAAACAAATAAGAAATATAATTTAGGATAAAAAATTTGATTTAATTTTTTGACAGATTTTTGTCAATAGAGTTGTTCTGTGTCCATTTAAGAAAAAAAATTTATGTTCTTTATGTAGTGATCTGGGATGATTATGCATAGAGTTGGATTAATACATCGTGATGACAAATGATAGCCTAATGCAGTGCTTCTCAAACTTTCAATACATGCAAAGCAATTTTAAATCATAATTTTCATTGACAATAAAAATGTATTGAATGCAATAAAAATGTACTTTGGCGTTAAAGCCGCAACACGACTTTAATTATATATAAACCATCAAATTATTATGATAAGTATTAAATTTTGTATATGACAAGCCCATGGGAGGCACTAGTAATTATTAAATTCGTTTTTAATTTAGTACTGATAAATTAATTTTCAAAAACATTGTGTAGTACTGATACATTTGTAAGTATATTTTATCAGAGCGAATTTGTATTTCTTTTATTATGTCAGAATGTATTTTATTTTTTGCTTTCTTTCAGTAAATTCGTACTTATCTTAAATCTTTTATTTTCAACTTTTCATTAGGCTCGCCCCCCCCCACATAGGGATATCACATCCCCTAGGGGCGAGACCCACAGTTTGAGAAATGCTGACCTAATGTAAATAAATTATAATGATCTTCTAATTAAAATAACTAATCACTAGATATTTGTTAATGATGCAAATATATGCTTTTTTCAGGAAACAATTGAGTTTTGCTTTAATATTAAAACTTGTTAATTAAAAGTCAATCACTTTTAACAAAACAAGTCGCTTTTAGAAAACTAATCACTTATAACAACGCTTAAAACAATTATCACTTCGGAATGTACAATTCTTTAAGGTTTAAGTAAAACTATATTAAAAGTAATTTTTCATCTTGTTTTGTGTTTGATGTCTATTCTATAGAATTCTTTTCGGTATTCCTCTTAGAACTAGATTAACCATTTTTAATCATTTTTAATTAAAAGCATGGAAGGGGTAAAAGAACCAAAAATGTTTTGTAACAATCTTAATTGCTTTACTTATTGTTTGTAGAAGCACAACCGTTAAAATAGAGGACTATATGGAATTCCACTAAGCCTAAGTTTTAATTTCGAATTTCAGTCTGAGGAAAGAAAATAAACGAAATGATGAATCAAATTGCAATTCGATATTGTATAATATATTTCACAGATGAAGAATAATTTACGGCACGCAGAAAATTTCATAAGGAATAGATAGGTTCCCATATAGTAATTATTTCATTCGCGAACATTTAACAAAAGTACACATTTAAATTCTGAAAAAGATACAAGTTGATTGTTGCCACGAGACTTCTTCTAAATAGAAGTGGTTTGCTGCAATAGCACCTAACACGGCTATTACGATTCAACATCGTTTATTATAGTAAGAAAAACATTTTAAATTTTTTTTCTTTTATCTTGCAAGCAAACAATTAGCTGCCTGCTATTTTTAACCAAGAAAGTAATTC
The DNA here is from genome assembly GCA_019973975.1 of Trichonephila clavata. Taxonomy (NCBI): domain Eukaryota; kingdom Metazoa; phylum Arthropoda; class Arachnida; order Araneae; family Nephilidae; genus Trichonephila; species Trichonephila clavata. The sequence goes on along the minus strand of BMAO01033808.1, from coordinate 59,890 downwards.
TTTTTTTTATTTACAAATAAAATGTATTACAACAGCACATTGTAAAGAAGATACTTAAATATTTACAAAGGATAGATCCATACATTAATTTCGATACAAAAAAGACTTTGACAAAAAACTCATGGCTTTGCAATCATCAATCCTGTAAATTCCACTTAATCTACAGAGTTTACTATATTAAAATTATTTACTTCTAGAACAATATAGTGATATAAAAAACACCAGAAGAAAAAAAAAATAAAATAAAAAAGAACATGAAAAGGTGTAATTTAAAGGTCAGATGTATATGTTACTCTTTAAACATTCCATTTTTTTCCTAAGCATTCCTACATTCTTTTTTTATATTCCATTTTTGTCTTTAATGAAGAAAAAAAGAAACAAGTTAAATGACATTTATTAACTTAAATGCATGTTTCTGTGAAGGGGCATCCAAAATAAAATGCTGGCTTAGAGAACTGAACAAATTTAATAACATATATAAGTAAGCTCCCGCTGGAAAGGCATTCAAACAAAAACAAAAGGTTCTTTGAAATAAAAACTTTTATTAGATCTAATTTTTTTACCGTATTTTTATGCTCCTTTTGTGGATTATTATGTGAAGCTACAGTTCTGAAATATACTTAATTAAATACTGAACACCTCCTTTAATTAAATAACTAGGCCCGGTTCCTTTGAAGAGGGGTAAAGAACTGGAAGTTGATACTTTTTGTAATTTTTTTTATATTTTAAGTAGTGTACTTTAGAGAGATAGAGTAGAGTAGAGTAGAGTATGTAAAACTTTTTTTTGTTAAAGCAACATTTTTTATTCACTTCTTTATTCCTGTGTTTTCATTTTGCATTCCTTTGACTATTAAAAATTATTTTTATTTTTAAATAAAATAATTTATCACGTGAATTTAGTTTTTATTCAGATTGATGAAAACAATCGATATATTGTAAGTTAGGAAAATTCTGCTTGAAATGGGAATAATTTTGATAAAATCGTTTTTTCGTTTTGGAAATATTACAATATTTAACTTCATTAATCTTTTTACTATTTAAAAAAAATCACATTATCTCCTTCCATATATATATATATATATATATATACTCCCAACATATCTACGAAAATAATATACAAACATCTGCGTTCTATGGATATATCAAGAAGATATTTATTATACAATGCATTAAGGCAGCGTTTCTCAAACTGTGGGGAGCGTCCACCTTGGGGGGGGGGGTGACAACTCTTCGAGGAAAGGGCGAGCATATTGAAAAGTCAAAAAAAAATTATTTAAAAAATTATTAATTTACTGAAAGTAAAGAAGCAAAATACATTCTGACATAATAAAAAATAAAATACACATTTACTCATATATTACACTTATAAAGGTATCAGTACTGCACAATGTATTTTATGATTAATTTAACAATACTAAGTTAAGAACAAGTTTAATAATTACCATGACTCCATGGACTTGTCATATAAAAATTATATACAAAAATTAGCACCAATTTCTTTATAATTTATACGGTTTATAATTACAATCCCTCTGCCAATTAATAGTTACGCGATTCGTTTTCCAATGCCAACCGTTTTCACGTAGGCGCGTATGCGAAGTATTGGGGGGGGGCAGGAATAAAGAAGCAAATACTTTGAAATAAGTAAATCCTTCGCAAACATATTGTCAAGGTCCTTTTATTGCATTCCAATGCCTTCGAAATAATTTTATGGATAGTAGTGGTGAGAAAAGATCGTACTTCGGAAAGACGTATTTATACGTCCGGTAAAATTACTGCTTTGACTGAGCGAAACGTTTATATACGCCGGTGGCACTTAGGAGGTTAAGATCATATCATAGTTTTAGATCAAAGTACAATATTCTTGAATTCCAATATATTGGTATTGTATGAGAGGAGCGCAAAGAAAATTACAATTGAATATTGGGTCGCGAATATTGAAACTTTGAGAAGCACTGCATTAAGGTATCCAACTATCCTTAAAATGCGTATTTTGCCAAACTTACAATATTTTTTTATGGTTTTATTTTATAGATCATCTAATTAGCTTTATAAAAAATACCAAATTTATTATTTTCCATTCAATAGAACAAAAACTACAAGTGTTTTAGTAAAGGATGGGGTCACTACTTTAAGCAAATTGTCATACTTTAAAATACACTACTCGAAATGTGTTTCTTTTGATATGCTGAAACGGGGACAGTGATTGCTTCAAAAATTTGTATAATAATTTTCTAAAATTTTTTGTGTATGTTCTGTATAATAGTAGAAATGTTTTAACCTTCAAATTTATCAATCACTGTTTTATTACAAAATTTACAGTCCCTTATGTGAATATAATCACTATTTTTTAAGCGATTTCATATAATGGCTTAGCTAAAGTGGTCTGGTTTTTGTAAAAATTAAAATATCTTTCATCCTGAAGGTCGTTTCAAAAATAAATAGTAAAGCAACACATCAAAATTGAAAATTTGTTCATAAGCTTTTTGTACAAAATGTCCCTCGTTTATGTAATTTTTTGTAAATTTTTACCAGTTTTATCCCATTTTAAAGATATAACAATTTCTTTCTCTCTTCTTAATTTTCGCATGTTTTTCTTAAAAATGTTTTAAATAAATCTAAAAACCACAAAAAAATCCTCATACCACCATTTTCTAAAAAAAATTGTCGCAGGTAGTCAATTACCTTAAACAATATAATGATCGGTATAAAATTAGAGGAAGTAAGGAATTATGTCAACTCAATAAAAATTAATCCGAATTCTGAATTATGTATCAAAATTTTACAGCAGAGGCCCCCTAACCCTTGGGGTCCGTGGATTAAATGGTATTGGCCCGCCCAAGGATTATTAAATTATTTTTATTTTATTTAATGTAGTGTATACCTCTGGGTTTTGTGTGACTTTTCATTGAAATCACTTTTTATTGATTTTTTTGTAACTGTATTTTATTATCTGAAGACAAATTTAAGTACAATTAAATCAAAACAATCTGAAATATATAAACAATCAGCGTCCCCTCTCAGAGGGTCGCGGTAAAATTATCAAGCGTTTAATGGTCAGCGGCTATAAAATAGTTGTGTGTGGAGCACTTTTTTATAGCATATAAATAAATTTACATTCCTTAATATAAAATCGAGGAAGTACACATGAATAATATAAATTCGATACCATTCAAAATAACATGAATCTTCTAAAAACATTCTGTGTACTTTTTATTAACTTAATTTTTCAAGTAATCTTTTATATATTACGATTTTATTCAACACATATTCAAGTTTCTCGTATTACTAAAATTTAGTTTTGTCGATAAAAAAAGATTTAATGCAAAAATTACAACATAATTCAATGGGTTTATAGATTTTTTAAAACATGAAAAAAAGGAGTTTTAATTTTCTTCCCATACGACTAATGAAATTAGACTAATTTGCATTTGTAAAAATCAGAGGAAAGAGTATTTACTTGTGCAATTTCATTAAAAAAAATTTTTTATAGCTAACACAGCGTTTTTCAAGCTATGGGGAGTCCCCCTTAGTTGATAGTTTTAAGTGGAGGGTTCGAGCATATCGAAAAGTTGAAAATAAAATATTTAAAATAAATGTTAATTTACTGAAAAGAAGCAAAACAAAATACATTCTGACATAAAAAATGATATATACATTTACACGCATATAGTTAAAATTGTATAAGTACTGCGATATGTATTTGGTAATTAATTTCTCAACGGACTAAATTCGTGATGGTCACATGATGAAGACAATCACGTGTTCTTTGAAATCAAAACAAACCAGCAATAGACTTGTACATATTATTCTTCAAGTAAAATTTAAATAAATTTTCAAATTTAATAATTGGGAAAAGATGATCAAGTATTAAAATTCTTCAAAAAGTTTTCAAAATTAAAAAAATATACTATATCTGAACATTTAAATCGAGAACATTTTGTTTACTTGTGTACAATATTGTTGTTGACAAACATATACTTTTTTAAAGAAAGTTTCCACAAAAGGAAAGCGTTGGCAACAGCTAAACTTAGGGAACTGATTAGCTCGAAACACGCGATTGTATTTATCGTGTGACTGTGACTTCATATGAATTTATGAACAGATTGGCTGAAAGCACGTGATTTTGATTATCATGTGACTATGACGTAACATGAAGTTAGCCAATACTAAATTAAAAACAAGTTTAATAATTACTAGCCCCTCCCATAAGTTTTTCATACACAAAATTATATACAAAATGTAATACTTATCTAGATAAATTGTACGGTTTATAATTAAAAGTCGTAATGTAGTTTTACGTGTGAATGTACATTATTATTGCATTCAATACATTGTTATTGTATGAGGGTCGTGATGAGAAAATTATAACTGAAAATTGGGTTGCAAAAATTAAAAGTTTGAGAAGCACGGAACTAACTTTTATGTAAATCTTATTTGATACTTTGTCCAGTATTTTCAATGTAAGTCAAAATGTATATTTTATATTGTATTATTTTATAATAAAAAAAAATCAGGTGTATAAATTCTTATTAAATATTTTATAGACATCAATAAGAATGAAATTTTAATATATATCACGTTACGTATTCGTATTTGGAATAAAATATTATATATTTTATAACTCACTTGAGCGTATAGAGCCTGGCTTTTTCAAAACATAATATATGAATAGTAAATATTCTATTCATAGATATCAAGTTATCTTTTTGTTGCAAGTACTGGAAAAACAGATTCCTTAAATATTGGATGATATTACTATATGGAATGATAGAATATGCATGATAGAACTATATTTATAAATTTGGGAATATTTTAAGCTTTGTTTGTTTCAAAAATGAATTAAAAATTGGAAATACATACGTGTGAGATAAAATGTGATGTAATACTTATGTTTTAGTTAGCGCATAATGACATTAACGTACCCTACATATAACGGATTGCATAATAACCACAACATTATTGTGCATTGAAAATCCCAGAGAACTCATATAATTGACAGATTACAGCAGAATTTAGACTGGAAAAAATGCTTGCATTAATAAGTAGCAGAAAGTTGGCACTTTCTTATAGTCGAAAGCAGAATCAAGTTTTAATCCTCAGTCAATCTTATCTGTATTGTTTGTAATTCATAACAAAAATCCACTGAGTTTCTGATAAATTAAGCTTTAAAAATATTTTATACAAAGTGTAAAAATACATAAATAAGCAAAATCACTGCAAAAAGAAATAAAAAAAGCAATCGAAATTATATCTGAAATCTATTTACATCGTTCATTTTAAATACAAAAATAAATAATTATTTAATGTTTTAGAAAAGTAATAAAAAGTGTTTAATTAAGAAATGTTTAAGAAATTTAAGAAATTCACAAGAAGTATACCAAACACATTGCGAACAACACAGTGATGAAAGATTTTTTAAAATCTGTATTATTTTTGTTGTTATGTATTGGAATCAAATTTAGATATTCAGGATGGAAAGTAATATTAGTTTTAAATGATTTTTTTAAATAAAAATCATTTACTGATCATTATTTTTCCTCCTACGCCCATCCTCAGCATCTCTGTCATTAGTCGACTAGAAGCCTAATAAAATGACGACGAAACATAAAAAGAATTAAAATTTGCCTCCATAGAGCTGTCTACAAAACAAAAACAAAAAACAATGGTTCAGTGTTTGAGGTGGTCACCATCCACATTTCACCCTGGTTGCACAGAGGGCAACAAGCAGAATCCTTTACTCCAATGTGATGTAAATGCTTTTGCAAGTAGTCCATGTCCAGTAAGTAAACTAAAACCCACAACTCCAACAGATCGAGGCAGGGAACTGGGGACTCTACCCCTTTTGTTAAGCAAGATATTCCACCTTTTTCATGCAGCTGCTTCACCATCCAGGGTGGCTCTATTAACTTGCAGTTTACTGTAAATGATTCTTTTGATGTTATGCAGAGGCAGGGAGAGAAATTGTTGAAAAATTGGTGATAAGTGCTTTTCTTTTTTGAATATTGTTCATTATAACGATATAAATAACGTGAAGTATTATCAAAATGGTTTTGTTCATAGAAATATGCATATAAGCTTTTAAAAAATTTCTAAGAGGTACACCTTATATACTTTAACTCTTAATTTTCTTACAGGGATTTTCATCATATGAAATATAATTTTTTTAATATTATTATATTAAGGTATCCGACTGGTTGCGACAACTTTTTTTTTTAAAAAAGGAGATATGGGGATTTTTTTGTTATTTTTAGATTTGTTTAGTGCATTTTAAGAAAAATGTGCTAAAATTAAGAAGAAAAAAAGAAATTATTCTTACTAAAATGGGAAAAAATAGGTAAAAATTGTCAAAAAAATAGCATAAACGCGGCCCATTCTGCAACAAAGGTTTATGAATAAATTTTCAAATTTTTCAATATAATATGTTGCTATATTATCCAATTTTGAAATGGCCTTCAGGATAAGAGATATTTTCTTTTTTACAAAAATTAGAGCACTTTATCTCGGTTACTATATGAAAATGCTTAAAAAGACAGTGATTATATTCACATAAGGGACTGTAAATTTTGTAATAAAACAGTGATTGATAAATCTCAAGGTTAAAACAATTCTACTATTATACAGAACTTACAGAAAAAATTTCACAGTTAATTATGTTCAAAACTTTTTCACCAATCGCTGACCCCGTTTGATTATTTTCAAAAAATCACATTTCGAGTAAAACGCGTTTTAAAGTATGACATCTTGCTTAAAGTAATGGCATCTGCTCTTACTAAAACACTTGTAGTTTTTGTTCTAGTAAACGTAAAATGATACACTTGGTATTTTTATAAAGCTAATAAGATGGCCCATAAAATAAAATCATTAAAAAAATTTGTGAATGTTTGGCAAAAATCAGAGTTTTAGGGTAGTCGGATACCTTAAGAGAGTTAAATGTTTCATAATTTACGGCATTATTTAAATTATATATTCTAGAGGGGAGGGCACTCTGAGATCGCCTAACGGCAGGCCAACCACCAATGTACAAATTATACAATTGTTTATACTCATTGCTCAAATTGTAGAACTGTAATTTACATTATTATGTAGTTCTATTCATTTGTTCATTTTTTCAAAAAAATCGTTCTTGGCGTTTCTCTTCAGTTAAATTCATCACTGAAGATGCTTCGTCCAACACTTCATGGATAAAATCATCAAATTTTGATGAACCTGAAGCTCTTGCAGCTTCCTAGACAGTACCTTTCTCCTCACTCAACAATTCTAGTCCAGGCAATGTGTTTGCGATATTTTTCTTCGAGAGCTTGTTCTAATGTAGAATAGCAACCACATTGGCGACATTATATGATTGCCAATTTATACGAAATGCGGCACATGCGAAATCGGGTTTGCCGACTTGGCGAGTTATCTTGAACGTTGATATTGTTGCGATAGTACGTAATAAATGAATTACAGCATCGCGACAAACTTTTTTTGACATATAGAGAGATAATTCATTTGTAAAAATATTTTAATCAGATGCGTATTTGGGCGAAGAAGTCGAATGGTCAAAACTTCGTGCTTGTGTCCTGCCACGTTTCATCCGAGAGGAAAGTTCGATTCCTGATTTCACTTCATTTTAGAGTAGTGTAGAGTTTAAAAAGATGAGTGCCAACTCAATTGTCGCCCTGGTCACTTGACTGTGGTACAGATTATTCACAGTAGTTCTCTTGTTACTTTCAAATACAATACAAATATGTTTTACAAAACGATATTTAATTAAAATTGCTTTTAGTAACAGTATAATGTCTTTATTTTAGTAGACAATTAGTATACTTGCAAATATATATCCTAATGTGCGGAAATAAATGAAAATAAAGCTGTTTTGGTCATTCAACAAGAGAGTAATCCTATAACACAAGTTTAAACGCAAGTCGTTCTAAAACTTTAATCAGACCACAACATTACAAATTCATTAATATCACCCGCAAGAGCATTTATCACCTTTAATTGGCCCGCTTCGATTTCACATAATAGCACGCGCATTAAATAGAATCAAATAATCAAAACTTCATTACTTTTGCGTCGAAGAGGGGGCGATTAATCTTTGAGAGAAGAATCATTCCACCCCCACCCCCTTTAGAGAACGCTCCGATTTGCCTTTCCGAAAAAAAAGGAGAGAAAGAGGAGGAGGTAGAGAATAACTTTCTTACTTTTCTCTCCTCCAAATTAAAATCATTCCCGCGAAATCTATCGAACGAGGAGGGGTGTCAAAAACGATCAGGCGCACTTCGGACAGTTGAAAACGATCGAAGCCCGAAGTATAAACTGCAGCGAAATGCCTTGGGTCGAGGTACAGACTAATCACACACCGATTCTAAGCGAAAAGTGTAATCTGCGGAGATTAATCATTTTCTTATTATGTTTGAAAAGAGGGGGAGACCATTCATCGTGAGTTCTCGTTCGAACAAAAAGTCCAAAAGAGCTCGACAAACCGATAGCGGATTGCGAAGCTTATAAAAGCGGCTTGCGATCCAATGCGCCGATTAACACGTTCTTGGCCCTTTATCGGAAGTTGCCCGGGAGTGGCTTCTAAATGTTATGATAATGGCCCTCAATTGAAGATGAAAAGAAATGGAGTGCTGTTTTTTTTTTGTGCATGCTTTAAGTGCATCACAATCTAATTTAGAGGTTGTGGGATGGTTAGGGGGTGGAGGTTGGAGTTATTGCGTTTTTAGTAAGTCCTTTTTATGGGATGCTTTGTGTGGAAGATATTAAGTGCAATTTAGTTATAGGTCTCCTCTCTGTGTTTCGGGATGTATTATGGTTTTGTTTTTTGACAGATTTTATTGAATTGACTCTGATTCGACTGATTTATAGGGTATTGTAAAATTATTTTAAAATATGCGATTCCATTAAAGTTTAAGGGATAGATAAGCTAGAAAAGAGGTTTGTTTGATAAATAAATACATTTTACTGAATTTTTGAGTTAAAATCTTATTTAGAGTTCTTAAAGGGTTCTTATAGAAGGATGTATAGAATAAACGATGAGTATTTTGTTTTAAAAAAACGTCGCATGCAAACTTTTGGCAATGGACCTCGTTATTTTGAACCGTTGTCAAGTGACAAGCTTATATTTAAAGGCCTTAAATTAAAATGAAAAAAAAATTCTTACTTGATTTAAAAACATTGCAATTTAATTTGTAACTGCAGGATAGGTAAGTGGTAAACAGATTTGTTTGCATAAATTGTTTTACAAATTGTTTCATTAAAGATGTTGTTTAATAAAGATATGCTTGATAAAGTTCAACACAGTTCATTTAATCTTTAGGTTTACTATTCACTTATTCTTGATTGGTTTTTATTGATATTCAAAAAAGAATTTTTATTAACTTTTGTTAGTTGATTTAATGAAGAAAAGTTCTAAAAAATTGTGGCAAACTGACAAAAGTTTTAAGACTACAAAAGGGCTTGCAATTCACACACACAATGCGTACCATCTCTACAAAAAAAATTTCCTTTTTAAAAAATATTTCTTTAAAACATATGATTAATTAAGTACTTAAAAATATATATCTAAATTCTTGCATTAATATCTTAATAAAATTAATTTTCTTAATTTCAATAAGCAAACTATTAATACAATTCCGAATTCCTAAGTGTTGTTATGGCAACTAGAAGAACACATTTATATAATTATTATTATATTATATAATATTTTAGATATTATTATCATAACATGAATTATTAATATTTCCTATCTTTTGTAATAGACAAAAGTTACATGAAAATTTCTTAGACATAGCTTCTTCATCTTATAACTCGTACAATTTTAATGCTTTATCATATTACCTTTCATCAGACAGAAAATAATAAACATAAATATTTTTAATGTAACTGATGAAAGTATGTTTAACTTCTTTAAATGAATATCAGAAGAAGAATTCAATTTTTAAAACATATTATTTTCAATTTTTAATCGTATTTTTTATTTTATTATTAATTATCAAAATATTATCGAAGGCAGTCAATTTATTTTTATTGTATAACATGTAAAAAGAATTAATTTTCTACTTTAGCAATAATTGCTTGGTATTTATACCCTGTTGTATCAAAATTTTCATCAAATCTTTTCAAAAAGTTTACTTAATTCTATCTGTTATAAGAACATATCTTTTCAGCTATCCTTATCGTATTACCTTCCCAATTGTCGACTTAATTTTTTGTCTTCGCATTGGGTAAAATTTGTATTACAAGGCAACCACTTGGAAAGGGACACGAATTTCGTTAGTGAAATAATCGTTGAGAGCAATTGGCAATCTTTCCTTTAGTCTAAACTTTCTTCTTACATTCATAAGTTAATAAAGGCATTTAAATTTGGCATTATAATGATTTATATTAATTTCCTATAGCTGAATAAAACTACAGTTATGCATAGTAATACCCCAATCTTAGGCGATAGGCGGGCCTGAGTTATAATCACGTAAGTCGGAATATAATTTCGCATGCAAATACATATAAATTATTTTTTGTTGGTGCCGAAAGAAAATAATAATTTAGAAAATCAATGTATAATAAAATCATAACTAACACAAATACAAAATCGTAAAATGAAGTTATTTTGATGTAGGTTTCATAAAATCCAGCAAAGTAGTCTACCGGCTCAAAGATTTTTTTTTCTAGCGCAAAATTTACTCGTAGCATGCTAATAAGTTTTTTATTCTTTGTTTTATTGAATAAATACGCTCATCGCGTTGTAATCTATATTTTATAAAATTTGTAACCCTTGTTCAATTAAACTGAGGCCTTCTGAGAGAAAAATTACCAACCGTCCTTCGATCTTCTGATTGAACTGGGTTTAAAAACTCAAGTTCTACAATGTGTTGCTCTTTCTCATGCATTTCAATGAGCTCATCCATTGTCAGCTCCTGATAGAGGAAATCCAGCAGTTTTTGAACGTCATCACTATCCACTTCTAAATTTTTTACCTGGAGAGATCGACAACTTCTTCAATGACATTACGAACAACAGCAAGCGGGAAATGAGAAATCGAGTTGTGTAGCCCTCAAATGAAAGACGAATTGAAGAGATTTGAAAACTGCGTAACTCCGAATTCTCGCGTAAGTTGGAGTATCGTAAGTCGAGGTATTACTGTATATACATACAGATAGGAAATACTGAGAACGGAGGTCTATAATAAAATCCAGGACAGGATTAGTAAATCAGGAACTCGAGCTTAATTTCCAGTAAGATTCATTGTTTAGAATTTTAAAGGTTGTTCATCATTAATCGGACTAGACATCAGAAACTATCAGTTGTCATGTTCTGTACTTGATGTTGACTAAAATATTCGAAGGGATTGGTTTAGTGTAATGTTTATACATTTCGCACGTGCTAGAAACATAAATAAAAAACTGATCATTATCAAGAAAAATGTTGTAAGCATAAATCACCCACACATACGAATCCTTTCTACTTGAATATAAGTTATACATGTACTCAATATAAAAATACGATATTAAAATTCATTTTGAATGGCTATCTCATTATTAACTCTTTAAAGAATTTAAGTTCGTAGTATTGCAGATTTAAATTAAACTTGGGTATCTTTCGAATGTGATATTGAAATTCAGTATTAATTAAAATTTTATTAATTATCGGTTTGAAAAGACCTAACGCTTTTGCGTTTAAACTGTGAATAATACAAATAAATTGGAAAAACTAATTGAATAGAAAGAAAATATTCGAAAAATATTTCAAAAGTTTTGCAATCAATTGGTAGATACTATATAATTTAAATCATAATGGAGAAACTATTTGGTAGCCAAATGATGAATAAGGCAGCGTTTCTCAAACTGAAGGGCACGCGTCCCTAGAGAGCGCGACAAATCTACAAAGGGGGCGCAAGCACGTCAAAAAGTCGTAAGCAAAAGATTATTTCAAAAATTGCTTTAATTTACTGAAAGTTAACAAAATACATTCTAACATAATAAAAACAAGATATCAATCATTGGTATGGCCAAGTAATGTTAGCGCGTTTTTCACATGTTGTATTTTACAATAATGCAACTAATAAACTTTTTACTAACAGAAAGTAATAATATACTTTAAAAAAAATTTTAATTTAAAAACAAATTAAAAATAATTAAATTTAAATATTATTCGGCTCATCTAGGGCACAAATGCGACCAAATGCCGCAAACCCGAGATCAATCGGTTGCTTATTGGCTGAGAAAAAGGTACGACAAAATATGGAATGAAGACGAAGACGAAATTTGCGTCCTAATAGCGCTTTTTTTACACTACGTGAAAAACGCGCTAAAAATACAGTACACATTTACACTGATATAATAAACTTGTAAATGTATCAGTACTGCACAATGTACTTCATAATTAATTCAACAGTACTATAAGAACAAGTTTAAGAATCAACAGTGACCCCATGGACCTGTCATATATAAAATTATACACAAAAATTAACACTTATCTTGATAATTTTTACCGTTTTAAAATTAATCCCTTATCTGCCGTTAAAAAATTACGTGATTCGCTTCCCAAAGACACCGTTTTTCGCGTAGGCACGCGTATGTGATATATATATATATATAATGGATGATGACTGATTTAGTAAAGATTGCGACGAATTTAGTAAAGGATTTTTCACAGCGTGGCCGGTGTTGGTTTTTTCGTATAAGGTTACTATTTATGAGGGTTGATGATACCTGTTCATTATTATGGAGGAAGCAGTCGTCGAACAGTTATTCTTCTTTATTAAACATTTAACATGGAAGACATTTAGATGGACGTACTGACAAATAGACATACACACACAACACAATACACAAACACTAGCTGCAGCACACTACATGATGACAAGAGCGAAGAAGAAGGCAACGTAACCGTCTGCTCCGAGTTTTTAGAGTGGCGGTGAAGGTCGTACGACTCTTTTATAACAGGAGTCGTGATTGGATACAAATGCGCGCGAGCAATTAGATTAAGATTATAACAGTCTTGGGCGAAAGAACTAGGAAATAATTTAACTGGTAAAGTTAAAGAGAGTTAGAAGAAGTCATTACATATATATATTATATATATTTTATCCAATGACCTGTGGATTGGTATTTTTACCATTGCAGACCTAATACATCACCAAGAGCTGGTATCACTAGTTAGTGCGGCGCAGTATAGGCGGATACCAATCGCCGCAGATAGTTTTGACGTCCAGTTTCCTCCACAGAGGGAGGCACCTGAGCTCTGACGATGCGAACTTATACCAGGATTTAATTTTGCCGAGAGCACCCAAGCCAAACAGACACTCTAGGGATCTTTTACATGCCGTATAATCATACGACATGGCCGCTGTAGATTTTCTTCAAAAGGAATATATATAGAGATAGATAGACAGATAGATGGCGCCTCTAGTAAGTAAATTAACAATATTATATTTTATCAAAAATTAATTGTATATGTCTGGGTGGTACTTTTATTTTCTATAAATTTTAAAACAAAATATAGAGTTTTTAAATGTGTATATATATAGTATTAATGTTATTTTATCAAAACTTAATAATTTTATGCGTTACTGTTATTGTCCATAGCCTGGGAATATGTTTTGTAGTACTCACGTGGTAAGTCTTTATCTAATAGTTTTAACTTTGATTTTAAAATATTTGAGTAATTATTGCAGGCTATAATATTATCGTTTTACATTAATATATTATGGTTTTATTTATTATAATAATAGTTAGACTTCTCTAGAAATTTCTTGCTTTTTCTATGGCCCAGAGTATTGGCAAATTCAGGTGAAGGTTGGCTGGCAGAAAAACATTGTTTAAACCTGCATTCCTGGTTCCTAAGGCCAGGAGTTTGCTCTGGTATTTCTGTGGCTAAATCTATTCTATCATGACTATAGTTATCGTAGGTATATAACTATTTTTTGTATATTTTGTAATAACTCTTTGATATAAGTAAATCTTTCGCAAACACTTTACAAAATTGAAAATCTTCGGAATAATTTTAAGAATAGAAGTGCAAAGAGAAGATCATACTTCGGTAACACGTACGTATACGTCACGGGCATTTATCGTTTTGAGTGAACGAGATGTTTATATATGCCAGTGAAACTTAAACCATGTTGTGACCTTAGCGTCACAGTATAGTATTATTGAATTCAGTGCATTGTAATTCGCGCGGGGGAAGGGTGGCGCAATCAAAATTATGATTGAATATTGAGTCGCAAATATTGAAAGTTTGAGAAGCACTGGAACAAGGTGTATCTTTTTCATGGAGTATCGTGACTGAATAAAGTTCCCCCCAAAAGAAGTATCAATACGTATAATTCAGTATCAATAATCATATACCATAAAATTGCAAAAATTCTCAAATACACCAATAGAATTTTAAGAAATAAGAATAATTTATGAATAATTTCTAAGAAATATATAATTTACTAGTTTTTCAAATTCATTAAAAATAAATCTCTCTGCCTAAGAAATTCATTAAAAAGTTGAACTCTTCAGATGTTACACTTATTTTTTTTTCTTATTTCTCATGAATTTCTTTTATTTCTTTTTGTATTTTCTTGCATGACTTTGATTTGCTTTGATATTTGAAATCTTTCATACAACTAATAAAAGAAACATTTAAATTTAAACTTGAAATAAATATCTTTAAACTGAAAAGCTAAAACAATTTTAATTAAATTTCTGCTTATAGAAATCAATAAACCTTGATTATAATGCTAAAAATATTATGATAAATAACCGTCATAATCATCATTAAAATTTCATTTAGACATTTTCTCGTGATTTTCCTTGAATTTTCTAACTAATTAAAATGAACCATTGATATTTAATTATAAGAATGAATTAAATTATTTTGTGAACGTAATGAATATATGAAAATGAAGAGAGGAAATTATTTTGTTTCATGCGGAATGATTAAAAACTTATTAACTTATAATGTATTTAATTTTTATAGAAATGAAGTTAAAATTGAAAAGCGGAAATTTGATGTTTTAATCCCTACTTTTAAATATCTGGAAGAAAATACGAATGTGAACGATGTTATAATTAATATAACTCTCTTTAAACTGTCATTATTAGAAATCATTGAATTGACAACAGCTTCTCTTATAGAAAAACAAAATATCATGCATTTGTAGAAAGCCAGCTGGTGGGAAGTATAAATGAAATTTTACTTAATTTTTACAAAAGTAGCATTCATTTTGCTGTTTCTAATCTTAACCTTTTAAGAGCCGTGAGCTTACGTCCTGCTAAGCTCGTGCCTTTTCTACACCGGGCGTATGTTCTCGTCCTTCCAAAGGAGGACTTTTTATCTTATGCTGCTGTATTTAAAACTAGTCCCACACGGTTTTGGAATACAATAACATGACATTGACAGTATTTCTAAAGAATTTACTTATTTCGGAGAAGAGGTGGGGGAGGAATTTGAAAGGGTATAATTCCAGGAACAATGAAATTCATAGCAAAATAGTTCTTGTTTTTTCGTTTGCTCTTTTTTGTTCTTCATTTGCCGTCGTTTTCGCTTACCGTGTGTAAAAGGAGCTTTTTAATTTTTTGTACGAATGCACTGAATATGATACTTGTTTATTTGATCAACCATGTTTTAGGAAAACTCTCAGAACAGTTAAAAAAATATTCATAATTTATTTTTAGTTATATTCTAACTTTAGAGATTAATTTTTTTCATTTTATTATTTTATACTTTTTTTAAAGTGAAAGTAAACAGTTTTTAGATGGTAAAACACGCTTTTTGTTTCCCCCCAACAAACTGAGCAACAATGTGCACCTGTGGGAAAAACGGTGGCACTGGGGGGGGGGGTGAATTTCGTGATTTTTCCTCGGCAGTTAAGGGGTTAAGGGAACTAGAACATAATCCATATTCAAAACAATTGATTTTTCAAAGTTTAGTATTAAAATATATTTTTCTGAATCTAAAAATGTAAAATACTTATATGTCTGTTGATATAACAACATTAACATATGAAAACAGGTCATTGACAAACATGTAAACAAAGATTTTCAAATGTTTAGTTTTTTCACTTTTTCTCCGAAGCATAATTTTTTGCTTTTAGGTACACTTTAAAAAAAAACTGTTGCACTATATGGTTCAAAATTTTTTTATACTTCTATGCAGAATACTTATGCATATAGTGAATCTATTTTTTTTAAAAAAAATAGTTTTATGTGTGAAAAAGGGGGGGGGGGGAATAAAAAATTTTCAAAATTAAAAAAAGTTTTGTAATTTTTTAAAGAACAATTTACCATAATATTTTATTAAAAAATAGATTCACTATATTTTGTGTATTGTTTTATATATGTGCAAGAAATATTTTACATATTTAAGAGATATTTTTTTTAAAAATGGTATCTAAACTTAAGCATGTACTATGAGATCTCAAAAATAATGTCCAACTTAAATTAAACACGAAAAAAATATTTTCTAACTAGAAAATTATTTTTTTGTTTCTACAGAGTTATTAAAATATTTTTATTAAGATCACAAAAAAAATCTAAGCACTATTGGAAATTTTTAAAGATATATGTCCCATAAACAAAGAGTCCTATTTTTGGCATTTTACTCTTCCGAGTATATCCTGGCGCCCTTAAGTAACGACATACGTATAGTTCAGTTCTCGTTCTAACAATTTGTTTAATCTTTTAGTATTTTCATCCATCCAGATACAAATGTATTTCAAACTAGGTTTAAATTTTATTGAGGCTGTCTTTTTTAAAAAATGTACGTTTGAAACAATGTATTAAGTAAAATTTTTAAAGTTATAAAATAATTAGCTGATACCTACCCACTTTGATAAAGGTTTTTTGAGGCTGTATGATTATATATTGCTTTTAAATTATTGATGTATATGTCTAAGCATTAAAATTTCGATTTTACTCAAAATATTTTATGGCCCTCGTTTTTTGATTTAAAAAAGGCAAGACCTGAATTTCTAAGCCGGAAGTCATTACCCTTGGGAGATGACTTCCGCAAAATCCGTTTTTGGCGAATCTGTATTTAAAAAAAAACCATGTTAAAAAGATTTCAAGTCTACAGTCATATAACAGTTAAGAAAATTGATGTTTTTTGTCTACAAAACGCTCCCATTAACCATCTTGGAAGTCGATTTTCTCAAAATTCGTTGTTGAGGGATGTCTATTTAAAAAGATCTGATGTTCCAAAAACGGAATTTTTCGCCTATAATGTCCCGCTAAACCCCTGGGGAGTCGATTTCCGCAAAGCCTGCCTTAAGAATTTATAATCAACTAAAGAAACATGATTGCCAAATTTCATGTCTGTATGTCTGATAGTTCTGAAAATCTTGTAATGAAAGAATGAGTGAATATGTGATGCGAGTGGTTGTTCTACATAAATACAGATTGAGTAAAAATGTTTCATATTCACAATGAAGTTGTTCCAGTGGAGCTTCAGCTGGTTTCTTATTTTGTGCAATAATAGTAGACTTATTTCTTTTACAGAATCATCTTGAAGGAATAGGATTATTTTTAAATTCATAATTACATAAAAAAGCAATTGAGAAGTACGTTTTAATATTTATAGGCAAATCGTAGTAATATTAATGAATAAAGTTGAGAAAAAGCAATAACTGTAGTAGAAAAATATTAGTACAAATATTGGATTACAGTAACACGGAATTTTACAAAATTTTCTTCCATTGTATGAAGTTTTATAAAAAAAACAATATTTAAATCTTTGTTAAAATGCTTTAATTCAAATCTAATGAATAATCTGACTGGGAAAAAACATTATCATGCAAAATTATATATTTGGTTCTTTTGTATTCATTGATAAAGTTCAGAAATTTTAAATTAAAACATTTTCGGTGACATAAACAACGTGTCCTTTTTTCATAAAGTTTAATTTATAAACATGACTATATATAATGAAAACTTGTATAATAGAAATTATTGAAGTTGACTTTTTTTTCTTTGTTCTACCAACCAACATGAAAAAAATTAATGAACTCAATATCACATTATTTGCTCATTACTATAGGCGCTAACAGAAAACAGAAAATGTCAAAAAGTTGCAAATTGCATTAGTTTCTGATGAGAGCGATAGTTGCGTTAATCAATATTCAATTAAGATTAATAGGACGCGCAAATAAAAAAAAAACATTTGTGTTTTTAGTATCCCGAAGCTTGCATTCTTGAAGTTTCATTTTTATAGTGTTGTGTTACTAAATCTCTTAAAATATCTGTCTTTTTGGTTCATCAATGTTTCGTTTTAAGCTTCGAAAGAGAGTGATAGGATAATGTAACGTATGTTAAAGTTACTTTATCGTATTCTTATTGTAAAATATTAGGCTTCGATCAAGTGACATAAAATAATACATTTTAATGAAGACTTTTTGATACAACTAGTTCAGTAGTTTGATATAATCAGAAAAAAAGTTTAAAAAGTTCAAAAGTGTCTCATAAATAATTTATTACCATCTATCATTTAACATATACAATAGAAATAAAACACACAGGTTACACAAGCGTATAAAATCTCCTGTAGATTTTAAACACAATTGTGAGTCTTGTGGTTAAATGATTGAAATGATGATAATAAATTAAATTTAGGAGACACATTTGAATTTTTTAATCAAACTTTCAAAATATATCAAACTACTGAATTAGTTGCATCTAAAAGCCTTCATTATAATGTATTAATTTATATCACCTGATCTACGCCTAGCCATAAAACTTGGTAAGTCTCATTTTTATATAAAATATTATATATAATATTATATATATATATAATTATATATATATACAAAGAGAGAGAAATTTTAACTATATATATTTATGTGTAAAAAAGAGGTCTTAAGAGTCAGCAATGTTTATAATACAACAGCATCTATATTTTTTAAATTCTAATATATATATATTTCGTATAAATTTTCAAATTCTAACATTTGTTTTAAATTCCAATTTCTGTTTATGTATGTTCCATCTTTAGTTTCTAATTATTTATATCTCTATAGTAGAGAAGAATTATCTATCTATCTATCTATCTCTATATATTTGTAATAATCCCTATTAATTTAATCTTTTATAACTTTTTAATTATCTATGGCCCATCTCTTTAGCCAACCGCCTAACGGCAACCTTTTGAATTAACTACATCTATCCACCCACCCAGATCATGTGATTTCCCGCTTTCTATAAATACCAAGATTTCTGGAGACCCCGCTCTTCTCTCTGTTCTTTGTTCATAATCATATAACTGGCTGTGGCTAGCGTCTATGTGTTTTATTTGTGATGCTGTCCATATGTGTCCCTACATGATAAATGTATAATAAACAAGATTAACTAACCACAAAGAACTGTCTCATCAATATCATTTAAATATGCAACATTCAACCATCAAACTCAAAATGATAATCCAGATAAAGAGCCTTACCCACACTCACCATGCTATGATATATATATGTAATGACCCCTATAGCACTCTTTAAATTAACTTCTTTTAATTATTTTTTAATTCTTTGGTACGAGACTAATATGATTATCTTAATCTTAATCTAATTGCTCGTGCGCATTTGCAACCAATCACGACTCCCGTTAGAAAAGAGTCGTGCAACCTTCATCGCCAGTATAAAAGCTGAGAACGCTGGGTGCTCACTCTCTTTGTTCTTTGTCTGTTTGTCAACAATATGTCCTTGCGGCCTGCTTTCACTTATGTGCTTTTGTGTTTTTAGAAGTTATATTTTAAGTGAACTGTTGTAATGTCCTGATCAGAAATAATAAAAAGTTACAAGTGTCAAGACTCCTTCAATATGCCACTACTACAACGTAAAATGTAATAAGCAAGAAAAATCCCACGCATCCCAGGATATATATACCAAAGAAGAAGCCAGATTCAAAAACAAGAAATATATTACGAATAAATACCAGTCATTAATAATAAATTCACTTCACTTCGAAGAAGTAAGGTGGTCTCTGAAGGTTCTTCAGAATCTAACAAAGACTTTAATATTTTTAAAATTATATTATCAACAGATTTTCACCTTATTTTCTTCATAATTTTTTCTTCGGCTCAAACCATTTATTTCGAAATAATATAAATCTTAGAAAAATTCTAGCAGATTCTAATTGAAAACGTTATTAATGGTCGGTTTTATTACAACCACGTTTCTTTTCAACTGATATGTATGACAAAAACACTTGTATGGAGTAAACATGTTTTTATGTCCCGGGTAGCAATGTTTATGTTTAATGTAAAGAAAAAGTGAAACAGAATGATCAAAGAAATCACATTAAAGAGAGCACTGTCTTTTAAATAAAATACAATAAATAAATAATATAAACGAATTGAATAGTCCCGAGATTTCAGAGTTTCTGTTTCGAAAACTCTCGAATCTTTAAATTTGGAATTTAAGACGTTTATTTATTTAAATTTAAAATCCCCCTTTCCTTTATAAATTCCTCTAATAAGTATTTTTTATACTTAAGTGCTGTTTTCATTCATTTCTGTTTTTAAACATTGCATCTCTATTATTCCAAAACAGAAAGCGTACTTAAAATAAGTAAAAAAAATCATCAAAATAAATATTATTTTGAATTTTTGTCTTCTTTCCTAGAGACAACAAAACAGCTACCGATGATGAATTTCAGAATTCTGACGATTTTTGATTAATGTCGCATCCTATAGCAACATAATGATGATGATAATGAATACCTAAAGGAACAAAGCTCACCCGAAGAGGGTTTAGAGCTACAATCAGTATAGCAAAATGAAGATGATCCTTTTAATTTTGAACCTAGGTCATATGATGAGGTCCGCACCTGAGCTAACACCTTACTCTCTAAGATTCCTCACGACGCCAGCAATAATACTTTGAGCCATGATAGATTTTAAGGGAATCATCCCCTCTACCTGGCAAATCTTTAGTGGCACAAGAACTAGAATTCTGGACTTGCCAGTCACAAGTTCTTGACCATGACTACTCAGGTACCACTGCCACTTCGGGGCTTTAAATCACCCTCGAGTGACTGAGCTGGTATCATCCTCTTTCTCAACTTCCACCCCACACTTTGCGTGATCACAAATTTGACTTCACGGGGATTCATCCTTATTATCAGCTGGAACTTTAACAGATGAGAGACTCAAATTCGTTGCTTGACTTGGTTTATGGTAACCATTCTGTTAGTAAGGTTTGTACTTATAAGAAACACATTCAACAGCACAAATAAATCAAAGTTAATTTCCTCCGATTTGTTGATGAAGATTACTTTTATCATAACAAATTTGTTTCTGAAACAAAAACGGAAAGTGTCTGTCTTTTCTAGCCCTATATCTTAATATTACTTGTCTTTCAACAATGGAAAAATTAAAACAGAAAATTTGAAGTATTTGTCCTTTTTTCTTAATCCATATAAAATTCGGTGTAAAATCTAAACTCATGGTATTCCTAAATAATGGAAAGGTTAAAATGAAAGTTCTGGAATTTTTCTTTAAGTCATTCAAGTTCTTCAACAATAAATTTTCTACGATGCGTATTAACTGGTTTTGTAGTATGCCATGAATTTCTTCAAAATTGTAAGTCAATGCTTCAAGTTTATCTACAAATTCTTCCTTATTCCAACCCATTTGCAAGAAGAAACAGATCAAACAGTCATAACTGAAAATCCCAAGACTTATTTTGAATTGTGAAATTCATAATTCTATTTTCTCAAGTTCTATTTTAAACCGGGAGAAAGCGAGCACACGGTATTAATGTTAGTGGTCGCGCTGGGTGACGGGGTCACCCCAATCCTTTTTTTTTATAATTATTTTTATTGTGTACGATAAAATCATAATTCCAGTAAATACTTTTATTAAGAGTAAGTATACTTATACCTACTTTTAAGGATTTTTCAATTTTTCTTTCATAATTTGAGAAAAAAGTCCAATCAAACTGAACTAAAATGTTTCAAATATGTGTGACTTTAATAAAGGACACAACTGACACACTTTCCACTACCATTACAGGAATGATATTTACTGGCAAATTGTCATATTTTGTTCACATTCTTGTAGTTTTATTTCCCTTAGAATATTGACAAATAGAATGTTGAATTTTTCCTTTCTTGTATCTTTTTGACAGGGCACAGTGTACTTGTACACTTGCGGCTTCATATATTTTTGATGGAGTTCTTTATGAACCATTAGAAAATATGCCTTTTGACTCAAACGTCTCATGTTCATCGTTTTACTCAAATTTTTTCGCTATCATGATTAATATCCTCTACAACATCAAGTTCTTCCCTTGCTTAGCCAATTTCTTTTTCGAAGTTTCAACTTCATCCAATAGAAATCACAGTGTTCCATTTCTTATTTGTATCCTATTTAATTGCATTAATAAACATAATGATTCCTAGAAAACACAGCAATCAAAATCACTAAGTCGTTCCCAAGAAAATAAAGGTAACCTGTTCATAAAAAATACTTTGGAACAAATGTGATCGCGCTGGGAACTCAGTCACTCCGAGTACCTTAAGATTGTAAAAAACGTTTGATACTCCCTCCCCCAAAAGGGAGGTCTATGATAAATACATCTTAGTTCCCATAAAGACTGTCATATAGGAGGGTGGCCGAGGTAGCCTAGTGGCCAAGCTAACGGACTCGTGGTCAGCGAGTCAACAGTTCGAGCCCAGTACCGATGAAGTCCCGCTGGGTAAGGGAGCAATGTACGTTAAATTTGTCGAGAGATCAAATGTTCTCCCGTTGGTGTGGTGTGGCAGTTAGGAGAGAGGGTGCTAGCTCAGGTGTCGTCCTCGTCACTTGACCGTAGTTCAAAATTACGAGGTCCGTCTCTAAAAGCCCTCGTGTAGCTGAACAGTGCGATGTTAATATTCACTCACTCACAGTTATATAGGAGGATACTGACAAGGTCATTGGTAAAAAAATAAACAAAAGGAAATTATTGCATTCGTTATTGCTTTAATTCTAGGAAACAGTTTTCCTAGAATTAAAGATTTCGCGAGCCTGGGGTGCGAACCTGTGCCTTGCGGGATCGCTTCCGGGTTAAAAATCAGCTACAGAAATAGTTATCATTTAAGGAGGAATTGCAAACCATTTTTTTTAGGAAATTTCAAATAAAATCCACCCAAAGAGTATCTTAGCTATTACTTTATTCTTAAAAAGTGATCTGGGGATGAGTTCCTTCAATGCCAAAAATAATAGTCTTTAAAAAAAAACTTCCACAAAACTCCACAAAATCTTAAACCTTACACTATATTTACTAACAGAAACTATTTGTAAAGGTTATTTAAAACATAGTTATAAGCATCAAAAAACTATTTGTCGGTATTTTACCTTCTGAGCGCTGTAATAATAATTTAATAAAGAAAGCAATAACGAATGCAAAATGGGATTATTGTAATCCATCACACAAATTACTGTTGTGTCATACACAGAATTTAGGTGACTCCCTTGCAATCTGCCTTTTCCATTACGTTTTCTTGGAAGATGAATAGAAGGAGCTGTATTCGTTTCCTATTTTGTGTCTAAAATGTTTAGGTTTACATTATAACGATATTTTATGTCAACAACATGAAGAATCGGCTCTAAATCTCAAGTATCATACTGTTTATATTTGTCTTTTTTTGCTTCTTTTATTTATATATCAAGAATTTATGCTTGTTTTTTTATATATATTTTAATACCATATTTGAACAAATCATGTAACATGGGAAAAAGCTTTCTATTTTTTTATGGCCCCGACGTTCTATTTTTCTCTTTATTAAAAACGATTTTCTTTAATTTGAATTCTCCTCAGTTAAATAGGACAAGCATAGCGTTAACTATGATTTGTAATTTTAATTGTAATCCTGCATATGGTTTTTAAAAAAATACTTGTTAAACTTCTTGAAAATATTTTTTTTTAAGAAAAGGAATTAAATTTGAACAAAAGTTATACCAGGGATACGCAACCTAGTTAGTATTTGTGATTTGCCAAACCAATCTGCCAATAAGATTTAGGAGGGAACTAATAACAGTAGGAAATATTTGAATCAATTGAATTCCCATGATAATGCACGCAGAGTTAGGGAATAGACGAAGAGTTGTATTATACATTAATTATGCATCATTTAAAAGTATTTATTGACATTAAAATAAACACTATTATAAATATAACTATTTCAGACAAAACTAAAAAATTAAAATTGTACATATATTATGAATCATGCTTCGTTTATTTCTTCTTTTCTTCATATTTTAATAAAATAAAATGTAAATAACATACAATATAAGTATTCCTTCACTATAGACCAATAAAAATAGTTGCAGTTGACTCTCGCTAATTCAAACCTTAGATAATATGAACACCTCGCTAATTCAAAGTATATGCTCAGCCCTTAGAAAAACTCTTGATATTTCGAAATAAAATCTGTGGCTGGCTAGACTAATTCGAAGTTATGTTATAAAACTCTCGACAATTCGAACACTCACTAATCCTGTAGCAAACAGTTTAGAGTTTACATGTTTTGTATTGTATTGTCTCTATGTGTCTTCCCTTGTAACGTAGCCCCTTTAATGACCATCTGTTTGCCATCCCTTCTTTGTGTTTCCGAGTTCCTCAAGCAAAGTGACTTATAAAAGTTTAACATGTAGCCTTAGTACACATGTGTTCAGAAAGAATGGCCCGCTATTGTAAAGAAGAGATGCGTAGGATTGTGTATTTTTGGGGTCAGAGTGACATGACGATTTATGACTCATCTGTGTGACTTATGGCAAGTGGCACCAAGTAGGACATGGGCCGGACTGGAACTTACATTAAAGAATCGAAGATGTTGGGGACGGTGTCTGAGGGAACCGATAACAGATTAAACAGATTTTTAAAGGTTACAGATTTTTTTTCGTCAAAAAGGGATTAATTATGTACAGTATGTATTCTTTTAAGAATCGTTTTTAATACATAAATGTATTCTTTAGTACAGGACTTTTAAATTCTGTATGATATTTATGCTGCATAGTGTGTATTTTTTAAAATATTTTAAAATAATTTTATACATAATGTACAATTGTAATTTTATTACATAGTTGCAAATTTAAAAGTGTTAGAAAAAATCGCTTCGTGTATTTTTGTAGTTTAGCCTACCCTCTTGATAATTCGAAGTTCTTCATTGGTCCCCTCCATCTTCGAATTATCGAGAGATGACTGTATTTTGATACTAACCTTGTCCCTGCTCTGCTCTACTTCATACTTCAATATCAGGGGTATAATTTGTGACTTTCAATTTGACAGGACTCTGAATGTTCAGTTGTTAAACAACTTCTTCTTGGACTTAAAATATTTTTCACATGAAGAAGTATTTGTTTACATGTATATGTAGAAACAAAAGCGGAAAGGAGAGTGCATGCAATTTTCTCTCTTTAAACAATTAAATCTTTCCAGCAATGACTTCCTACAGTTTAAAATAGCTGTTAATTTTTCATTTGAACTATCTCCCATTTTTTTTTTGTTGCTATTTAGCAAATTATACTGTCTATAATTCTGAAGAGTTAATTTCAATAAGCTCCTTTTTAAAATTATCCCCCTCCGTCCACTTAAAATTTGACAAGTTTCCAGAGATGTACAACAGTGCTTCTGGAACTTTTTTATAGCCGCGGACTGGTCAGATTTTACCACGGACCGCTGGGGGGGGGGGATGTTGATTGTTTATATTTTAGATTGTTTTGATTTTTATAATTTTAATTTAATTATATTTAAATATATCTGCAGAATAAAATACAGTTACACCAAAAATGAATGTAAAGTGATTTAACGTGGAATATAAAGTGACTTCAATAGAAAGTCTCACAAACCCGTGAGAGGTACATCATAATAAATAAAGTGAAAATAATTCAATGTTCCCTGGGCGGTCCGGTACGATTTGCTCCTTGGATCGGTACCGGTTCACGGCCTGGGGGTTGGGAACCACCGTTGTAGAGTGCTACTGAGAATTGCCTTTCCAAAGGTTGCCAACATCTGAGTTGTACAATATAAGAAAAGCAAAATTTATTAAACTTTTAGGTATATTGTGAAAAAGTGAGAAACTCTATATACTTCAGAAAGACGTAAGAAGCAAATCCCCAAGCAAACATAATTAACAGAATCACAAAATAAATACGTATGTAAAATATCAAAAGCATTTATTTTTATGTTAATCCTTTCAGCTAAATACCTATTTTTCACCACTTTAAGTAAAGATGGCAATTGTCCAAATTGTTGTCATTCCGTTTTTTCCCCCAGATAAGTATCATGTCACTATATTTATTGTAGATAACCAGTTGTTCAATAACCGAATCATAACGTTATAAGCCTCTCCAGAATTAAAAAGAATTTTTGTTCTGATATCTATATTAAGCTCTATGTGTATCATAATAAAAAAAGTCACATCAAGAAAACATGAATACAATAGTAAGTGTAATATTAAGTTACGTTTATTATATCATTAGTTATTAATAACGTTAGTTGGAAAACTTTATGTAATATGTTGAACAATTCATTTATTCTGTTTTTTACTGTTTGTCATGGTTATTTGACTCAGGAAGTAATAAGTCCAGTAACAAAAATGCTTACGAATTCCGTTTCCTATTTGATCAAATCAAAATATTTATTAATATATTCGAATAAGATGTTTTTTGCATACCTATAGCGACATGCAAGTTGTTTTTGTGACGTACAAGTTGTGACTGAAAAAAATTTGCTTTGGAATATCAAAAAAACTTCAACTGGTTCTTTGATATTACAACATAATCAGTTACACACTGAACAATAAGATCTTTATTATTAATGTTTTGTGTGTTTTTTTTCGTTGTAGTTTATATAAGTGCTATATAATTAACGTATTATGTCTGAAAAATTAATTCTCAAATCTATTCTATATAGCATTCAATTAATTGAAAATCGGTGTAAGCTCCGTATTCTGTCCTTTCTGACTCTTGTCTAACATATTTATAATGAATTATTATAAATGTTTTAGATGATTACTTCTTTTTATGTTAAGTAATACAAGTTAAAGTAATTTTATTACAAAATTGTTTTAATCATGTCACTGATTTTTGGAGGATCAGCGTTATATCAGGTGACATGGTCACGAATTAATGACCAGCCCCCCCCCCTAAAGAATGGGTTGAAGTCCCGGAATCACTGATACCACGACATGTAGAGGACCTGGTGCACGATAAACTGATAACTGTCCCGTTTTTGTGGTGTGGAAGCTTAGAGGATGTCGACACAGCGCAGATCTCATTCTCGTGACTTGGCCGTGGTTTAAATAACTCAAGTAACTCTCGTAATGTTTAAAAATTCGGCTTTAAACAATTAACCAGTCAAGGATGTTTTACTCTATTTCTTTCCTAGGATGGTGGAATTTGTTCAATCCTTCATTGCTTGGAACATTTATACTGCATTAATGTTATCAATCTGCTCACAATGCTATCAAATACAGATCACTGTCAGTGTTCGATCCCTATTCAAAAACTTAGATCCTCACATTTATAGTTATACTCCCCATGTTCTGCATTGTACCTTTCATAAATACTACAAAGATATTTCGAGATATATAGAGATGTACAGTCGATATATATCGAAATATATACATTTATTGAGAGAATATGTACATATATATATGTATTATCTGACTAATACATACATACTGTAAGATGTTTAATTTCGAATTGATATTCAAGTCTTCTCCATATACAATATATTTCCTCATGCATCAAACAATGTATCAACAAATCCCCCCCCCCATTCATTTGGCCACTCTTTTTGTCGACCTCCGATGACAGTTTTATGTGTGTTATCACTCTCTAAAGTTATCACATTTTCCCCACTCATTTGTACTGACAGACTTTTACACTTTTTTTGCCAAGCAGACTTTCTGAGCCATTTTTCTTTCTTTTTTGTTCGGAAAATTTGGAATTTTGTTTTAATTTTTGTATTTAGCAACGGTTTTTAAACTGTGGTCCACGGAAATCCGGGGGTCCACAGCGCTTTTCTAGGGGTCCATGAAGGTCTCTCATTTAATGCTAATATTTCCCTCTTTTACTGACTGAAAGGCCATATGGAAAAATTTAACGATGCAGACTAGAACACTAAATTCTCCAATTCCAAACTACTTATTTGAGGGAAAGAACATTTTGTGCTCTTCTTTATCTTAAAAATAAGCACAAAAACCGTCTGACTGCAGATTTCAAATATTACATTTCATATAACAGGAGTTGTAAGAAAAAAATGCAGTCCCATACCTTTCATTTAAAAGTTTAATTAATACAGTTAAGTACATTATTTCTTTTTTTAAAATTAGTATTTTTAAATATCTTTAACTATAGATGTTTACTTGTTTTCGTTTAAGGAAAAAAAATATTAATTTTTTTTTAAATGTAGCAACGGCAGTCTTAGGATTATTGAGGAACCTTTAAATTATTCAGCTACGTGTTGGGAGTCAGGGAGGGGTATTTAAAATCAGAGAGTGGTGTCCGCGATGCCAGGCTGATATATAAAGGGAGGCCGCGGCGATCGAAAGTTTTAAAATCACGTATTCAAAATATTGCTAAAACTGTCTTTGATTCTCTCCTACTCACAAATAACGTAAATATGCTTAATCTTCCTTTTTACACTTCTAATGTTAACTCTAAGAGACCAAGAAAATTCTCTTGACTCTTATAATTCCCTTTAATTTTTAATTTCTTGTGCATTATTTTATTGCTCATCTAATCTCTCTTATTTTTAAAATTTCTCTCAATTTTTTTTCATATCGGCTTTATCTACTAGACAAATCCCGCCTTTTTCTGTATATAGTCAACTTTAAAACCCATTGAGCAACCAATGAGAGTCATCGTCCTCACCTATCATGCACCAATGAGAGAGCAGTCTTTCCGTTCTCCTTCTAACATGAACTTCTTACCATCATAAACGAGCTTTTTTTTTTTTTGCTTTTTTCCCCCAACATTTATAAACACCCCGTGCACCACGCAATGTATAACACGGGGGTATACAACACAGACAGAAGAAAGGATTACAACACAAACATCCATGCCTTCTCCGGGATTCGAACCCAGTCCCTACGGCACCGTAGTCAGCTTCACTGACCACTATACCGGATGGGCGGCTAAACGAGCTTTGCCGAACGATTGGTTCGACCAATCAGAAAGCAGCATAATCAGCATGAAAATGAAAACTTCGCTCAACATCAATTTCACCGCCAGATATGGGATTGAGGGCCGCAAGCGGCCAGTATGCCCAAAGAGAAAGACCGTAAAGATCGAAAGTTTAAGAAGCACTTTATCGTTCCCCTATGATTTTTACATATATACGCCTTAGAGAACAACTAGCTGCTTGAGAATCAAACTCAATCAAACATTCCAGTAAGTGAATCTGAAATGTACAAATTATTCAAAATCTCGGATTCAGACACGGATTTATGTATATATATATATATATAGAGAGAGAGAGAGAGAGAGAGAGATAAAATAAACATTCATAAGGTTCAAAGGTTAGCCTCCAATGGCATGGCTAAAGGAAGAGGTTAAAAAAAACATTTCCCCACAACAAATTTTATCCGAAATGAGCTGATCCACATATATAAACCGACCCCCTTTTTTCTAACCTTTAATGGCTCCAAAAATTCTCAGCTTGCATACCGAAATGTAAGGTACTTTACATGAGTGCAGCATGGGTTTTTCCGCATTTTATTTCCTGTCATCGCTATAATCCAGGGAAGGAGGATATAAACGGATACCTTACCGACCTTCCCTGCATATTTCGTTAAACTGTATCGTCTTTATCGGAGTCTGCAAAGTTGTATCAGCACCTCGTTCTTCCACATTGTATCGTACATAAATGCTATTACAAGGATATTTTGTCTCATAGTGATTCTCAAGTCTACTCCATACATCATATCACTCATTAAAGACCGACCCAAGTAAGTCCCTATTCTGTCCCAGTCTGAAAAGTTGGGATCCGCCAAACAAATCAGATCCCCTGCTAAGCTCCCACGTAGAACTCATTTCTCTTGGCGAATAATCCACGCCACCCCCCTCTTATTTACCTAGTTTCATAACGAGCTGCAAGTTAAAGATAAGAGAATCGATCAGCATCAGGGGAGGCAGGGGAAACTAAATCGCTCCATGAGTCAACGTCAAAGGGAGAACTTTTTGAAGTTTTTTGCGCTGTTTGCCGTCCATCAACTTTAATTTAAAGGAACTTCTCGGCACTGCGTCTGTTCAAGGGAGGGAAAAAATCCAGTCCTTCCCTCCCCGATTTTTAACATTTGCCAGTCATGGATATAGACAAAGAAAAAGCATCAAGGAGTAAATGAGGTATGAAGATCGGGATTTGCTGGGACTACCTTGCTCCTTTCGTTCTCTACACGATGCCCCTTTGGCCCTCTTCTTCTTTTCGTTCTTTTTTCTTCTTTTTTTCATTTTCCGGGAAAAAGGAGTAAAAGTTTTTGAAGAAATTCACGCGGTGTTTTACTTCGAATTGCTTTATCATGTTAGTCGAGATTGGTTTTAAATGGATTTTTATTGGCGGCGGTTGAAATGTATCGCGCTTGCAGTATTTTTATTGTTCATAATTGGTGGAAAAGAAAATCGAATTTGCTTACGCGCTAAAAATAAAATAGGATTCTTCTTTCGTGAGATTTTTATGTTGCTTAGTTTCTGACAATAAGGAAACAAGTAAAAGTATATTTTTCTTTGATTTTTTTAGATTTATATTATTTTTGTTACTTTTACGCGCGTGCTTAAATTAATTCATTGTAGAAACTTGAATACAAAGAAATTCATTTCTGTAATAAACTCAGATATTCTGGAATTATATAATACCTCCCGTCTTCTGAGAAAGGCAGAGTTCCTTTTTTTAAACTTTTCGTTCTTAACTAGGATATCGCGAGTTATCCCTACGTGGAAGACATCATACAATTCAATTCCCACAAAAAGAGATTTTGTGTTTAATCTCATTATTATTCTTTTAACTGTGTACTTATATGGTACTTACGTATAACACCGTCGACCGATTTCGCCAAACGAAAAGATATTGGCAATTCAAAAAAGGCTGCCAAAATCTGTCATCATTATTATTTCTGTACAGTAAAACCTGTTTTTGTGCGGTAGATAGGGACCACATAAAAGGAAACCGCACTAAAAAATATTCGAAAATTTCATAAATACTTACATATAACAAACAACTTTGTCGGCATACTACAGAAAACTTTTTTTTATGCGGCGGAGAGGGACCGCATAAAAAAAGTCGCACTCAGAAAATACAACAATTATTTACGAAATATATGAGAAAGTACTTCCATAACAAAATAAATAATTAAATTACATAAAAAAAACATTTTAAAAAATCGCTTTCGTCCCTTGAAGATTCCATTTCAATCCATTTATTATTTGGCACCATGAAGTAAGTGATAAAATTTTGCGACGAAGTTCGGTTGGTCAGTTGCTTGTAAATGTCACGATAACCAGATATGCAGGAACGAAGCTCTTTTTGTGGAATTTCAAACTCTTTTCGGAATTGGTATCTATTTTAGGAAAATGTTTTTTTTTTCGATTTAATGGAAAGCTGTATTCCTGGTTATCTGTTTTATCCGCTCTCAAAGAATCCGATTATTTTTTTTGTCCGTCTTCATAATCTATGAAATTATTGATAATGACACTATCATCGAAACTTTCATCTACAGTCAAGTACAAGTCACTGGCGCGCGCGTTGAGAGAAAGCAATTAAGCGTGTATTGTCGGGATACTGTTTATAACAAATTAATAGAGCGTCTTGAAGTGTAGATGTATTTATGCTTTGCTTAATTACAATTTCACATACACTACACAAAATTTTATGCTTTATCAATTGTTCATTTAACATTATTTACGTTAACATTGTGTTCTGGACGAAAAGTACATAAAACTTTTATAAAAGGAGGTATCAATGGTAAAATCAAACATTTAAAAATATTAAAAACTGAATAAATGAATAAATAATACAAAACTTACGAGGAAAAGGAATTTTTTGAACAATTACGTACGACAGTAGACATAAAGAAATAAGAAGATTTAATACACTTTTGCAAACAAAATGAACTATGTTTTCTTATGGTTATTTAAGACTCGAAAACATTTCCGCAAAAAAAGTAGATCAATATATTTTATTATTGAAACGTTTTGAAAGGAAACAATGTTAAAATATACAATGTATGCAATGTTTATATTTTAAACTCTACCCCTTACAGGATTATTGAAACGATCTTAAGGATTAGTGGTAGGGGTAAGAACCAATGGTGTATTTTTATGGGATGGTTTTACATTTCAAAAACGCATTGATGAAAGTGCCAATTCGAGATCTTTATGTTAAAAATTAAAAATCCCTTAGTAAAGGGGAGGGGTTGGAAATCTTAAGCCCCATTCTCGTGTAACTCCTCTGTAAAGGATATTTACATAAAATTCGCTACGAAAACACAAAAGAATTATTTCTTAAGAAAGTTTTGATGTGTGTGTGTGTTACTCTATAAAAAATATTTCAAGATAAAGTTTTCTAATATCTTATCTTTCTAATATTTGGAAAAAAAATGAACCAATGTTTTAAATTTTAAATTCTAACTACTATCCAAATTCTAATTTTCTAAGTATTGGAAACTTATACGAAATTCGATATTTCATCTAATATTTCAAACTTAAAATTATGATAAAGATATATATTCGATCCTACCCATTTCTTTACCTTTTTTTTTGAAAAAAAGAAATGTTTTCAAGGTGTTAATTTCAACATTTTAGAAAGGGAAAATCAATTTAAATATCATCATTATGTGAGTTTCGTAAAAATACTTTCTTAAAAGAAACTCTTCCAATTCTTCTTTTTCCCCCTCTCTTCTTTCTTTTCCCTTCTTTCTCCTTATCTTTTTTAAACATAAATATAGTGATCCATTCCCCTTATAATATATTTATTTAATTTCTAAAATTAAACATAGTTAAACATTTTATGTTTAATAAGCTTTATTTCTAGTATATGTTACGAGAGGACTAAGGCACACAACTCAGCACAACCATATCGTAATCACAAAATCCAATAAAAAAAAACCGAGTAAAGCAGTGGAAAAGTACCCTATCCCCCTTTCCAATGTTATTCAGTGTCGGGGTAAAAACTCCGAACATTTCCTTCTGGAAAACGAGAAGAGGAGGGAGAAAAAAAAAGATGAAGGGGGGCTTTAACCGATTTTCTCTGAGTAAACAGACTGAGAAAAAACATTTCCTTGAAAAGCGAAGAAGTGGTTGGCGAAAAGAGATAACACGCTAAATCGTTTTTACCGGATAAAATGTTAAATCGTGACCAACCTTCTATTGATTCCCTCTAAAAAAGAAAGACAAAAAGTAGAAAGAGGGAAAAAAAATCAAAGAAAAGACTGAGTTTTTCCGACCACACTAGAGACTTCCTTGTTTTGCGAATAAAAAAAATTACAGTGGTTTTTCGAATAAAATGGAAAGAAAGAAAAGGAAAAACAATTCATTGACATCGAAAACACTTGTAGACATAATTAAATACAAACAAAATTAATTATCTATATGTTTTTCTTGGGGCATATAATTTTCAGTGGTGTCCCGGGTAGTTTTTAGGTTTGTTGCATTGTTTTGTTAAGTTTGCGCTAGCGTGAGTTAGCCTTGCCCTATCGATTACACTAGTTTCAGGCACTGGAAACTCATTTCTTGAAATTATTTATAATAATATGCTGAGAATGGAAGTGAAATGTATTTTCTAGTTTTTGTTTTTAGATGTAGTCGACAGAGGAGATATTTCGCTACTTTCCATTGCAAAAATATTGCCAATAATTGTAGTAGATTGATTTAAGAAGATACAGTACCCAGAAAGTTATCAAAATTTACAATTCTAATTGCCTAATTTTGATACTGTAACTTTTCTAGGAAAATTTTTACAAATTAATTCCCGTTGGTATGATATTTAGTAAATTTTTAAAGTTTTTCTAATGCATGTACTGAAATCGAAGTTGGATGATTTTCCATGCGTTTTTACTAGTCTGTTTCAACTAGATAAGTTACCGTTAATGCGTAAAAAATTCTAACTGGAAACTAATTTAGTACCTTTTTTTCTGTAAACTAATTTTTTATTAAACTAATTTTTTATTCTGTAAGAAAATTATGTTTTAATCAATTACTTTAAAATTGTATAAGTGTGTCAATCAAAATACTGATGACAGTAGCGCACACAAAAATTTTTCAAGGAGGGTGTCCATGGTCGAAAGTCCCCCAACTCGTATCATACCTCAAGACAACACCAATTGATTCTTCTGATTATGTCATTTTTTTTAACAAGAAACAGTAAAAAATAAATTTTAGAATTAATAATTAGCATTAATTAATAACATAAATTTTAATTACAAGTACTTAATTAAATTTTACGTTTTATATATATAGGATTACCATCAATATCGAAAACACCTCAAGGGCTTTAGGGGATGTCCGGACCCCTAGGACACCCCCCTTCTGTAAGCCACTGACTGATGATATTTCCCATTAAGCTTCCAACAAAAGGTGACATATGCATTGCATTTAACTTACTCCAATGCAATGTTTCAAGTATTATCACATTGTATTTAAATGGTAAATGAAACGACAAAAAACTTACGACAAAAAGAATTGTCCTTGGTTAGAGATTAATTGAAAAGAGTACTCCATAAAATCATTTACAACTCTTTATTGAATTAACACTGCAGTGTATGATGCGGTTTGAATACACTGGCACTCGATAATCATAAGAAAATATGCACGAGAAAAGTGGATTTTCTTTACAAACATTCAATAATGCTGACCGTTAGAAGAGACTACCGAAGAATTTATAAAATAAAGATGAGAGAGAGACAGAAAAGATTTTAGTTTAGTTTATTTATAGTTGTGGCGGAAAAAAATTGTTTAATAAAATGTAACGAAATGACTCTTTAGTTGAAAGAGAAGGAATTACTTTTCAGACTAGCTTTTTGAAGATTTTTACAAGTGCAATTTATACTTTAACGTAAGGCTATAAGTATCTTTATTTAACTAAATTCATATAACAATATTAATATTTAACTGGACAAATATAATACTAAGTTTCCTTTCATTTATTTTTATTTCGTTGTTTTCTTATATGTATTCTGAAGTTTCCTTTCAAAATATATTTTGTTACTAAAAAATAATAATAATGATATTTTAATGCTTTAAAAAAATTAAATTTTAATTTTAAGATTTATTTTGTTCTTACTAAGAACTTAAAAATTTGCTATCCTCAGTTTATGAGATTTCATAATGCTCCTGCAGTTTTAAATGCTTAGAGTTTTCAAACATTTAGTAGATATCTAATACAGTCAACTATCCCTAATTCAAACCTTCGATAATACGAACCTCTCGCTAATTCGAAGTATATGCTCGGTCCCTAGAAGAACTTTTGATATTTCAAACTAAAACAATACGTTTTGGTACACTCAATATTTTGAAGTAAAATCTATGGCTGGTCAGACTACAACACGCGATAATTCAAAGTTATCTTAAAAAACTCTCGACAATTCGAACACTTTTTATCATGTACAGTCCTGTAGCAAACAGGTTGTAGGTTACAAGTTTTGTTGTCTCTGTGTGTCTCCCCTGAAAAAGCTAAAATTGTGATTTTGGACTGCAATAATACAGAAAGTAATGAAGACGAACTGGAGGAGTTGATTCCGATAACTCTGACAGAAGCTAAAGTATCCCTAAATAACCCAAATGTTTCTTTCAAAATCATGCTCACGTGGACGTTTTTTACACGGTTCATTTACTCTAGAAAATTCTATTGATAAAGTTAGATTGAATGCCATAAAAAAAGATATAAGACTTTTCATCAAAAAAGATTAATCATGTACAGTATGTATTATTTTAATAATTTCTTTTAATATAGAAATGTATTAGCTAGTATACCCGTTCTTCTCACGGGTGAATTGAAAAATTAAACAATACAGATTGAGGAATAAAGAAGTTTTTAATGAGTTAATTTTAAGTGAATTGCGAATTAAACAAACGAAAAAAGCAGTTTGCATATCTCAGCTGAACAAAAGACTAAATTTGCTAAATTTTAAGTCTGAAGGTCTAATAGTTAATAAACAGGATTTTTTTTATTTATAACGCCGATTATTTATAACGTCGATTTTTGAAAACACCTTCCTAGGCTGATCTCTGCTCAGCAAAAGTAACACATTGTTACAAATTTTGTGTAATGAACGCTTAAAATAGTGTAAAGAGTTTATATCTGGATGTGTATTACGTTAATATTACTTTCTGTTGTATTTATTTTATGTTAAAATTGTAAGATTCGCAAGAAACGCCTTCCTTACATTATAATGACGATTCAATGGAAACAATAGCGAAATGTTGGTGATAGAGCCAAGATGGCATCATTTTTGGCAACCACATTGGCAACTTGGCGATTGATTGAACGGTAAAGAAGCTTCTTTGCTGTAGCTCCACCTGATGGGGAACTGCAGCAAAAAGGATAGAAAAAAAACCTTCTCCACAAAAAATACATATACAGGCCAATTTTCATAGTGATTGATTGAACGGTGTTGGAGTGAAGCGATTTCATATATACAAACATACAAACGTCCATTTTTATATATATAGTTTAACTTCTGTATGATATTTGTACTGTATATATAATGTATACTTTTTAAAAATACTTTAAAATAATTTCCTATATATGTACACAATTGTTGTTTTATTACATAGTTTCAAATTTAAATGTGTTAGAAAAAAATTTCTCTTTGTGTATTTTGGGAGTTTTTTTTTTACTTCCTTGATAATTCGAAGTTTTTCATTGGTTCCTAAAATTCCGAATTATCGAGAGTCGACTGTATATTGGTTTCGATTGCTTAATGCATATAATTAAGGCTTCAGTATAAATATCTCAGTATAAAGAATTTAAAAAATGTACACACATATATATATATATATATATATATATATATATATATATATATATAATATATATATATATTATATAAGCAAACTTATTCTTCTTGAGTGCATCATTCAGGAACATTTTATTCTGACAGTTGTCAGTATAGTGAAAGAAGATACTCACGATAAAAATTAAACCTGAAATTACAAATATTAAAAATCCATTATTATTTTTTTAGTTGTACATCGTTTGTGTTTAACTCAGAAATCATACAATGTGCTTTTTGTTATGAACTCATGTGCCATTGCTAATTGTTTTAAATTCAAAATTTTAAAAAAATTCATCCGAAACATTCACACAAAGTGAATTAAACTGATTTTTTTTTGTCATTAGATTTGAAAAGAAAATATTTCCATATTATTCTATATATATAAGAAATAGCGTCAGAAATAAATTTTGAATAGCTCAAAGATTTTGATTTATTAGTAAGCTTTCAATTTTAGTAAATTTTCAGATTGCTTTTCAAGTTTTCTAAAATTACTTACATATTAATGCAAAATAATAATTTTTTTAATCTATGATAAATTTTAAGTGAATTTTTATCGGAAAAAAATAGTTTAAAATGCGAGAAATATTTAAATTTTCATTCAATAATAACTGACGTGTTTTCTAAATCTCTGTTCTCCTTTGTAGAGGACAGGCAAGAGACAAATTTAAAGATCAAAGCTATTTATGTTTATGACATACGCTTATGAATTTTTCCGTAGACTGTGAAATAATTTCCGATGTTTTCATTTTAGTACAATAATTTAGTTTTCATAAATACTTGGATTTTATTTAAAGCTGATGAACTAGTCTTTTTTACGATTAAAATTGAATGTTTTGAACTGCATCTTGATGAAGACAATTGACATTAAAGTTAAACAATATTTCAAATTATATAAACAACTCGTCACCTGCCTTTATTTCATGATGCAAAGAACTGTCTTTCTTACCTGTTATATAAAAATTATTATTAAATGTACCTAAAAAATAACTGTGATTAAGAATTACTGCGTTTCTTACACAAATCCTGAGACGTACAATTATATTAACCCTTTTAAACACGATTCTTTTTTCTTAGAAAACTGGTGAAAATTGATAGAGATTTTTTTGGCAGAAAATGAATAAAATTATTAATATATTAATTGATATTCTAATTATTAATATCAGTTAAAATAATGATTAGTATGAATGTAATATCAGAAAATGAATGAGAGATTGAGTACGAATCTCAGACGGGCACTTGAAATAAAATAACGCGAAATGCAGGATTGCCCGTAACTTTCGCCCGTCTCAGACACGAGAAAATGCGTTAAGGGTAAAATAAATTAATTAAATAATCTTTCTAATTTTTCTCCATGGCTGCCGGGACTTAGGAGTCAAGGTCTCGAACTCGTGGCCGGCATTGTCAAGTAGCGTGTTCAAGTGTGATGCCAGTGAAGACTACGAATGCAGAAATGACCAATGCACGTTAAATCTAATTCGAAGCTCAAAGTCTTCACATTGGCATGGAGTGGAAGCTGGGAGAGTGGGGTACCAGGTAATCGCCACTTGACCACGGTTCAAAATTACTAGGTCCATCCAAATAGCCTACGCGTTGCTTTTGAGTGTGATTTAATAAACACTGACCCATTATTTCCCATTTGTCAGTAATATGCTATATTTCCATTATACTTTTCAAAGGCTAACACTCTATAAAGCTTATGTAATAAGAGTAAAAAACTACGATACTTATGTACTATTGCAACAATGCTATCATTGAAGATAACTCGCCAAGTTGGCAACCCTGATTTCGCACGTGTCGTACGTGCTGAATTGGCAACCATGTGCTTCCTTAATGTCGCCAATACGGTTGTAAACAATATGTAACTACCAAAATTACAGAATTAAAGTGTAAATAAAAGTGTTTTTTTCGTGACGATAGCGAACGTTGCGTGTTACTAGAATATAAAGATATAAGACTAGTATTCACAGCATGCAACATAATAAACACATATAAATATAAAGGCAATAACAGAAAAACAACTTCCAAAATACGCGAAATTTCCTTTTATAAAACACTTGAATGATAGCTTGTGTGTTAAGAATAATCAAATATCTTTCTTCCACTATACATTAAGAGGTTACAATAAAAAATACAATGACAAATATTGTCTTTAATGTTTTGTAAACATTTACGAGAATCTCGGGCACTGCAAATATTTAAAAAAGAAATATCCGAATCATGAAAAAGAAATCAGTCTTTGTGTAGAGTTGAGTAGTCCGTTATTGATTGTTGTGACAATTATATCAAACAAAACGTTGATTTAACGTTTTAGCGTTTCTATAAAATTATCACGAGTGATTTTAACTATAAATAACTTGAGGGTCAATGTTGATAAAAGAGATATTATTTGTTTTGTTATTTGATAAATAATAATTAAAATACTATTTGAATAAAAAGAAAAATTATTTTTCAAAGAATATTTAGTAAATTTCGCATCATTATTTAAACATCACATATTCCGTAATTTAACTGACTACTTACTTTATTTCTCATGAAAATGTTTTTCATAGTTAACTTTATTTACCATTTCTTAATTAAATAGTTAAGAATATTATACTAATATAAATGCAAATCTTTACCATAATCTCTTAATAAATAGAACACATTCCAAATATATATTTTTGGGCTACTTATTATTTTCACAGAGATAATTGATCATTAAAAATGTTTACAGAATGTTTGTCTTTATATAATGAATGAATGAGGGACTAAATTGTTTAAAAATTCGTATTTGCTTAAAAATTTGAGCCATTCCACATAAACATTTTAATAAATACTCATTCATTAAAATACGTTTTTTTTTATTTGTTGGCAACAAAATCGTTGAAATTTTTCTTTCAAAATCAGTTTCGAAATGGACTTAAAATTTTTAATATACTCAAACTAAATCAATGAAAATATTCACAAAATAATGCTTTCAAATAGTCTATTTTAGCCACCAAGAAGGGATATATAATAATAACTATAATAATAAATATAAGTACAGTAAAATTACCTTAACTTTGAAAAGAAAATATGAAATCAAAAACATAAACAAACAACAAATCAATACATGTATATATATATATATATAGTCAAAATTTCTCTATAAGAGAAAAATGAATAAATATTAAACAAGAGTGAGAAAAAAAATTGAAATTGCAAGTTAACCAGACAATAGAATTGATATATGAGAAAAAAATAATAGAGTTAATATAAAAATATGGATGCTGCAGTATTATAAACATTGATGACTTAGGACAGCTTATATGTAAAATAATTTATATAAAAGTGGGGTTGAACATGCTTTGTGGTCAGCCAACCTTCCCCTTTTCTATTAATAATACTGAGCAAAAACCTATGGAAAATAATGGATAGAATATCTAAATCCATTATAAGAAAAAGGTAATTTACCTAAAAAAATTGCATTCAAAAATACAGAGCCCGTGCTAGATCTGAGTACAATAAACAAGTTATTGCCAGGTTCTGGACCCAAATGCAAATTCAAAGCATGGGAATGGTTGAATAGTAACACTTAGCAGAAGTATGAAAAGATTAGAAATATAAAATTGTAAACATACTACCATTACCTTAGGGACACTAAAATTATATATGATTTTTAAAAAAAATAAGAGAATAAGAAATATAATCTAAAAATTAGAATTTGGAGGTAACTATATCTATCTAGGAAAAATGATAAATTTATAATAATAAACTAAGGAATTTTAATCCTTACTTTTTAGAATTTCTTTTTATTCATATAACCATTAATAAAATTAATTGGTATTTTTGAATTAAGCAGTATTTAGTAAAATGTTTATAGTTTTTTTATATATAGTTTGTATAGTATAGTAGTAATGTTTATAGTTATAGTTATAAATATAAAGTATTATGTTTTCAGGAGCTGTCACCGATCTAGGGTATTGAAGTAGGGTTAAGCTTGTTCTATGGAATTCTAATCCCTTCACCTACAGCAGATAATTTATACACAATATTTCAAGAAAAATTCTAGAAAACAAACCAAGTTGAAGAAATGCTTAATATCACGCGTAAACTTAATATATTCAAAAATTAAGCTAAAAGTAGTACTACAACTTTGTTTCTGTTTTATGAGACTATCATATTGGGATCTCAGCAAATAGTCTTCACTGATTCACTGTTTTATGGAATTTTTTAAGTAGAAAAATTACTTGACAAAATGGTAAACTATGCATATATATGTTTATAGCTTTTAAGAATCCGAATTTTTAGATAAATGTTAAATAGTTATAAAGCATAAAGCAGTATTTTTATATGCCAAACGATTGAATTTATTATTCTTGCTTTAATTACACATGGCAATCCATTACGAATTTGTTGAAAGGCTGCTATATTGGCGACCACAACAAATTGGATTCTCCTGCCCGTTGTCTTATGCAAATAGAAAAATCACTTCGCTCAATAGCATACCATGAAAAACTTAAAATGGCGAAGAAAAAGTTCTCGAGTAAAACA
Organism: Trichonephila clavata; assembly: GCA_019973975.1. Taxonomy (NCBI): domain Eukaryota; kingdom Metazoa; phylum Arthropoda; class Arachnida; order Araneae; family Nephilidae; genus Trichonephila; species Trichonephila clavata. Next base: position 18,437 of record BMAO01033808.1, on the reverse strand, counting down.
TGGTAACTTCACAAGTGTCTCTTAGTAATTTGATTATATTTCATTTCTGTCTTGAAATCCTGATTACTTATAATGTACTATAATACACAAGTGATAAAAATTTATTTAATTTTTGTACATGTTTCATTAATCCTATACGAATGTGGGAAGTTCATTTCTGTCACCTCATATTTTCGAAAATTAAACTTATTATTTGTTTTTAAAAGAAAAATTCCAACAAAATCTAAAAAGAGTCCGACTGCAATTAGTATTCGAACCCCCGAGAATTAAATAATGCACATAAGCTACATGATGTAATCCTAGTCCTCAGAGATCCTCACCAAATTGTTGGACAATCCTAATTCTCAATGATTGAGTTTCTAATTAAAGGAGGACCTCTTTCTCCAAATACACTCCCACCTGATCGAACCCCTGGCATCATATGATTTTTAATAAATCGAAGAAAACCCCCTTTCGCTCCCTCCGGAACATCCTCCCCTTTTCTCACCCCCCCCCCCCTCCGAATAAAACAAGCATTTTCTTGAAGAATGTAAAACGCCACAACTTATGTCAGAAATTTCAATTCTTGCAATAGCCCGCCATCTTCCAATAAATTCTACCGATCATAGCCTAGGAGTTAGATAATCCATTTTTGCTGTCGGTATGGCAAATATGGTAAAAGGACTGGAAAATCATTTTATGAAATAGGAAAGGGACGCGGCTCAGGGTATAACCCAGGGTGTTCAGCTTCATTTGCATACAATACGTAGGCTCCAGCTTATAATCTCTTTAATACGCGAGAACCGCTTATTTGATTTGCAGTTGCACCTGAGACCCCGCTTCCATTTTTAAACAAAATTTTATCGTCTGAGTTTTCGAACATCCGCTAAAATGCCTTGACTATCAATGAGCTTTCATATTGATTTGATTTTGATGATCAAATTCGTTGGAGAAATAACATAAGTGCTGTTTACTGGGGTTTTTTTTCTAAAAATATTTTTTTCCGTGTAAGAACATGAATTTTATTGGTGTAAAATTTGGTAGTTTTTTTTTAAACTAAATACATCCCCGCGCGGCAAGAAGTTATAAGTGGTATTTAGAAGTATTTTTACTGAAGGAGTAAATTTTATTTCATATGGAAATAAAATTTGGTAATGTAAAATGTGAAGTTGGATTGTTCGATTTCTGATTCTATTAGTATCTAAGATATGTTGTTTTTTCTTAAAGAATCGTTTGCTAAATATAAAATTGTTTTTTAAGAACTATAATTTTATAATTAAAATTTCTGTATCTATTTTAAAGAAAATCGAAAATAATGAATCAGTTTTTGAAATGTATAAAAAATGATTATTATTATTAAAATTTATTATTTTTTATTTTTTTAAAAAATAGATGAGTATTTTGAGCATAGTTAGTAATATTCTTTTATTACTTAGTGTTATAATGTATATTTAAAAAAAATTAACTATTTTTAAATTTAACCTCATAATTGTACTAAACTTTATTTAAATCTTAATCATCATTTTAAAAGCATGAAACTTTAGAAAAATAAAAAAATAAAAATATTTTTTTTTAATGTAATAATTCCTGAAACAAAATTGAAAAATTTTTAATACATGTTGCATTATTTTCAAATACACTAAATTTCAGTAGAAGAACAAGAATATTCTTATTTTAGATCCAGAAAATTAAATTTAATTTCCAAAATATTTTAAATTTGTTAATTCTAAATATATTCGTCAGAAATATATAAACAAATAACACTTTCTGTTTAAAACTAGGTGCATATTTGAAAAAAGCTATTTTATATGAATGATGCACTTTTCATTTGCTTAGTTTAGAATTATAGCTTGATTATTCGATAGCTCTAAATTTCGTTTTAAAACCAATCATTCTTTTTTAATGATTTTAATTGGGATATTATACTTGATATTTTTCCTGATATGATACTGCACTACACCAAACTTGTATTACTATTAATAGTCTGTAATTATGATCATTTATGTAAACATTAATGAAAGAAACTTTGCGACAATATTGTATGTAAGCAACGATATTTTTTCTTTCATGACTTTTTTCGTTTTGCATCTCTACCTATTAACTCTGCATAAGTGATTTTCAAACTTGTTTTTTTTTGTAACGGTACACTTTTAACAATTTCAAAATTGGGCGGCACACTAACAATAAAATAAGTTTAAAAGAATTTTACATATTTTTAATACACAATGTAAAATAGTTTATGATTGTAATTTTCATTGTTAAGTAAAATAATATGCACGACTAAGACAATAAAATAATTGAGTAATTAACTACCAATTAATTATAAGAATATATTTAATGCGAAATTTGAGCTGGATGATTTTTGACAATTTCGTTTATATTCAGTCGTAAAAATGATAATGCCCTCTCATTTCGTCATCTATATTTAAAGAAGTTTCGATATTTCTCTTTCATATTTGTTAATGCTCTGAGAATTTGAAATCACGCATATAAGATGTAGAAAATTGTAACAATATCTGAAATCTACTTTTGCTATTACGAGATAATCACCTCTAAATATAATCCAAAATGAATTAGTTGACTCTTCCGATCCTTTTAAAATTAAATCTTGATTATTACAGAGCGAAATTATTTCTTCCTCTTCATTCAAATTAATTCATATACAGATGTATCCGTTATCACAAATGGATTACGAACCCAATTAGTTTTTTTTATATCCATCTATCCACGAATGGCTACGTTAAATATACCACGAATATACTTAATTTATTTCGTTGTACAATACGGCCGAATGATTCGGTTCTGAATTTCTTTTTCTTGGAGCATAACTAATAATTTTGAAAAAATTTGGTGGCACACAACAGTGCCACGGCACAGTGGTTGAGAATCACTGATCTACATATACAGCGTGCCGGCTGGGAGGTGTAGTTGGTTTGTCGCTGGCCTTCTGCACCTGAGGTTGCTCGTTTGTACCGTATGGATCATACGGGTTCTTTTCTTTGGGCATTTTTTATAAGTTCCCAAAGAGGAATCTACCCGTGCAGAGTTTGAGCGATATGTTTCGGACACCCTGTATTGTTTATAGGCATAGTTTATTCATAAAACATTCATCTCAATACAGTAATATTCAATATTACAGTTTATGTTATTTACATAGATATAAATCAATGCATACATTTGATAGAAATCAATGAAACAAAAAACATTCCCAAGAACTTACAGAAATTTAATGCAGAATTTCAAATTTTTTTGAAAAATAAAACATTTATTGAATTTTTGGAAAATAATCTCATATTTTTCTTTGGATTGTTTTTTTTTACCATTTAATTATGAACAAATTGTTCAATGTGGTCCATTTTGTTATTCATTTCACCACTGGAATGTGAGTCTATGTAACTCCGCTTACTTTTAATGGAGTTCCCCATTTGGATCATGTGGGAACGGGAGCTGCAGTATTTATTTGGTTTTCATCGTCGGAATCTGCATCAGTAATATTTTTTGATTTTTTTTAACTAACTCCAAAGCGTCTTTGTCTGCTACTATTGGGGCAGCACACACATTCTAATCATCTACTGCAATGAGTTCTTCCGATAGTACAATAGGATAGTCCAATCAGGCTGGTGTTTTCCATATTTTGCTCAGAAGGAAAGTCTTTACGTGTTAAGTGATTTTCGTTTCGTGTTAAGGGGACATAATACGATTTACTGAAAATTTTTTAATTTAATGATTTTCATAATTTTTTGGTTCCCTCCTATGTGTATATAATGATGTAAAACCGATTTTGTGCTCAAAATTTCATAAAAAGCAAACTATTTAATTTTTTAAGGGAAAAACTTGAACCTTATGAAGTGATTTTAAAATGCTACTCCTCCTACAAATATTGACGTACATATATTAAAGTACACCAAACAAGTTTACAAGTACGTCAAACTATGCATTACATAAGTTGGTATGGGTTTTGAGATAACATGATTGGTATTCGTACAATACTTCTTTTTATGAATGCTTATTGAAAATTCTTTAAAAAAATGTGTAAATTCTAAATCTAATTATTTTTTTTTTAAAAAAAAGCATTGCTTTGATTGAAAAATGCAGACAAGTTTTTGTTCCATGTTTTATTAGCAACAAGAGAAAGAAAATTCCAAGTATTAGGCAAAGCAATATAAAAAAGCCTTAGCATTTTAAATGAAGACAAACTAGTTATTTTATCTTTCCGAGACAAGTCAGTTTTTAAAGTTTTGATTTGCCATTGGATGTGGATAAAAACTAACGTAAAAGTTATCACAACTTTGCTTTCTTTTAAACTTAAAGCTGTCAATTTTTTGAGTTTATAGAAAAGTATATACAAATAATTTAGGCTAAAAAAATTAGATTTTATATTTTGACCGATATTTGTCAATCGATACTGTGTCCTCTTAAGAAAAAAAATGCATGAAAATACATAGAGTTTGTTGGGAACGTTGTATTATTTCGTCTTAACCGATATTTCACTGTATTTCATTCACAATAATAAATTTTGCTGTTATATAAATTCTAAAGAAAAATAAAAATAAATCTTTTTTTTTATTTATCATGAATTCTTAATGTAATCCAGAGAACAGAGAAGAAAGATCCAAGTTAAATCTTTTGCACCGTATTGTCTTTTCCTCGTCTTATGAAATATGATAAAATATTGATTACCATATTCTGAATAATCCAGATAGAAAGGCCTGAACTGTGAAATGTAAAATACAAAAGATCCAGACGGTTAGTTTTATCCTTAATACATAATACAGTCTAGTGAATAAATTGAAAGAGAAAGAATCATAAAAATACATGATGCCACCGTCCTCGCATAAATTGCTCTTCCAGTATTCCAAACGAGTCTTTTAAGCAGTGTGAAGAGTTTTCGCTCAATTAATTATCATAAAGAGTTCAGAAGTTTTCAATTTAACATTTCGATAAACTTTCATTGTTAGCAGCACTTTTATTCTTTATGTAAAGTGAAAAGTGATTGTACCTTCTATTATAGTTTTTTAACAATGCGCGAAAATTTTTCCCCAATAAATTTTAAAACTATTTAAAAGATTCGAACGCCTTTTAACTTATAGATTATAAAACGTTTCATTAAAAACATGTTTAGTGTAAATTTGGTTTTCCGTTTTTAAGGGTACAAATATTGGCAACATAGCCTTTACATACACGGCAAATCCCCATAAGTGAGAGCCATTTCCTTGTAGCATCATCCAGTGGCGGCTCGTGTTTCCCAAATTTAGACGCTTGAACGAATTTTTAATTCAAGCGTCTAAATATATTTGCTATTCTTTTGGTAGATAATGTTTTTCAAATTTTTTACTTGCTATCAGTGTTAAACTACTAAAAAATGCAATACTTTTTGAAAACTATATTTAATCAAGATTCTTCTAATAAAAATTAAGTTCATTTGGATATTTTGCAATGTGTCTATCCACGAACCTTCAAATAATTCTCTTGGAGTAAATTTATTTCTTTTTAACTGTAAGTTCTATTGAAAACTTTCTCCCGCAGAAGAAGACGTTATTTAAGAAAATGAGTGGTTCTATTCAAACGTTGACATTTAGATAGGAGAGGTTAGTCTACGGATAATCACTGGATGGTCAATTATTGATAATTGGTGAATAAGTGATAAAATTGAGCAAAAGGATTACTACCGGAGGTCGTTAGTAAGAGAATTACGGTGACTTATAGTGTAGATGTCCAACGTGTTCCAAGAGTAAGTGAAGTAAATTATACTTACATATTAAGTATCCTTAGAGCGTGCGATTGCTCTTCTAATTAGTTACGTAGTGTATTTCCTACCTTTAGTTGCCTGGTTTAAGTCAGTGGGATAATAAATTGGAGTATAAAACTGCTTATGGCTGATCTTTACTCAAACCCCCAAACCCTAACAACCGTTAGCAGGTTGTCACTACTTTAACTTGATTTATATACGGGTTATTCAATCTATATATATATGTATCTATATATGATTAAAAAAAGTAATTTAGAAATATTTTATTTTGTGTTTTTTTCTCGTATTTCTTTATTCCAAATTTATTTTGCTGACATCTATATGTCTTATTTATATTAAGAAATCTCTCAATGTATATTCTTTTTCGATGTAAAATGCGACTTCAACAATTTCGTTTTTTTTAATTTTTATTTCTTTCAATTGTGCGGTGTAAAACAGAAATTATAGATTTTAGTAAAGTGGTTTTTATAAAATAATTTTTTAATAAATTCTTATTTTTCAAAACAATTAACAAAAAAATTATCCCAAATATATTTTTTAAATATTTAAATTTAATATTTTGTGCAAAGATCCCATAACCATGGCGTTTGCTGTAGTTTCATTTAGATAAAAGTTTAAAAATGCAGCTTGTGGGAAGAATTCCGAAACACATTGTCGCAGTATCTCCTCCTCAAGTTGGTTGAAGTGAAGATCTCGTTCATTATTAAAATTCTTGAAGGATCAGAATGTAGCGTGGGTGAAGAAGCCATTGAATCACAATTAAGATAATTACCAACAAGAATTCGAATTAATTTAAGTCTGACAACAGTCTGAGTACGTGATATGCAGACAAGACAGCTGAAGGATAAGAATCATTTGTGTATTTATCTGAAATAAAAGCAACCATTCAACCTTGATAATACAAAACGTCCATAATCTTGATTACCAAAAAATATGGCAAAGAAGCTTTAGCTCAAATTCAAATGGCAATTTCGTCCACAAGCATTTAAAACCTTCAAAATTCCTTTATGTCAGTAGTCTTTAAACTGTGTTCTACGGAACCCTGGGGTTCCACGAAGTATGCTCACGATTTCCACGAGACACAATAAAAAATCGAAAAGATAATTATAAATGTGTATGCAAAATGGATTTACGTTCTCTATGAAGTTTATAAGACCACATGTATTTAAAGCTCATCCAGTCAATAAGACTGAGTATTTTATTGATACATAATATAACTTTATTTTGTAATACTTTTTAAAGCTTAAAGTAAAAGAGTATTAAAACGTATTTTCTTTTTACGTGCTATTTTGAATATCCTATTGTTTTCTATCCCGGCCTCTACGAAATGGTTTTATACTAAATAGTACAATATTTTACACAAATTAATATTTTCTACTGAAAAATGAGCACTTTTACATTTATGAGACCTCTATAATGTAGGAGAGGGAACAACATATCGATATATCAACAAATTTGATGTTAAAATCTAAATCTAAGCAAGAACAGCTTTTATCAGTACTTCTCAAACTTTCTACGCTTGTGACCCAATTTTCAACTATAATTTTCATCGCTCCTTCCATACAGTGGCAATGTATTGAATTCAATAACATGTAATATACTTTCATGTAAAGCTATATAATACGATTTTAATTATAAACTGTACAAATTATTCAGATAAGTATTAAATTTTGTATATAATTTTATGACATGCCCACACATAGGGTCACTGGTAATTATTAAACTTGTTCTTAACTTAGTACTGTTAAATTAATTATGAAATACATTGTGCAGTACTGATACATTTATAAGTGCATTATATCAATGTAAATGTGTATTTTATTTTTATTATGTCAGAATGTATTTTGTTTTGCTTCCTTTCAGTAAATGACTAATTTTTTAAATAATCCTTTGTTTTCCCCTTTTCGATATACTCGTGCCCCCCTCGTAGGATTATCACGCTCCTCTCCTAGGGTGGAGTGCCCCACAGTTTGAGAAACGCTGGCTTATATATTTTAGGTGGCAAATCCATACAATATATACAAGACTTCTCTCACAGCTATAAACATTTTAATGCCATTCAGATTAATGTATTTAAGGGAAAATGTTTTTCAACATAAGTGTTTACCGAAACCAAAATATAAAACATATCAAACGCAGAACACGTACAGCGAATGCAGATAATTACACTAGACCTGGACTTAGACAGTTGTGTGATAAAAGGCCTGAACATATATCAGTTGCTGAATATAATGCATGGGTAGGTGATAGATCACAGATCAATATTATCATTATAAATAAATTATGTTAAAAAATTACAATAAGGCTTTTTAGTAACAAATACAATACTTTTTCTTAATTGCCCTTACAAAAAGTACCAGAAACACTTGATCTAAACTCATGTCCATAAATTAAGATAAGGAAGTTCAGCAAAGAAAGAGACAGAAGCAAAACAAATTTGACTTATTGAAAAGTCTATTTATTAAACAAAATAAAGAGCAAAAAAGATGCTATATGTTGACATAACTAATAAAAATTGCGATTTTTACTCCTGGAGAATTTCAAAAAAAAACCTATTACAAAAGCAGTATAACATTGTTAGTATGATGTTAATACGAGTATGTCTCCGACGATGCAATACAGGCCTTACAACGCCTACGCATGCTGAGTATCAAATTATCAATATCAAGCAATGCCCTCCGAAGTTCCGGTAGACAGGTAGGAGGAGGTTGACGGGCTGCAATTCGTCGGCCAAGCATATCCCACACATGCTCTATTAGATTCAAGTCCGGTGAGTATGCTGGCCAATCTATACAGGTGATATCCTCCGATGGAAGGCGTTCGTCTACAATGTTTGCACGGTGAGGACGGGCGTTGTCATCCATAAACAGAAATTCAACACCCATGGCGCCCCGAAACAAACGTACATGTTGTTAGAGAATGACATCCAGATAGATGCGGCCTGTTATCGTTACACTCTGAACATGCAGGTCAGTTCTGGAACCAAGAATAATTCCTCCCCAAACGAGCCATCCTGCACCACCGTAACGGTGTCGTTCAATGGTGTTCTCTTGGTGGTAACGGGTACCTGGCGCTCTCCATATGAAAGTCCGGCGAGAATCAGACTGCAAACTGAACTTGGACTCATCGGAAAACATCACACAAGACCACTGCTGCGGTGTCCACAATGCATGCTCTCTACTCCAGGATAATCGCTGGCGACAGTGAGTTGCGGTAAGGGGAACACATCTGACAGGCCTACGAGCATATAGACCAATGTGTCCTAAGCATCTGTACACGGTCTGCCTTGAAACTGTCGTACCGGTAGCTGAAGAGAGCTGACGAGATAGGTCTGATGCTGTGCTCCGTCTGTTTCTTTTGGCAGTAACTGCCAAATACCGGTCCTCATTCGGCGTTGTAACTCGGGAGCGACCTGTTCTGTAGCATCTACTCACATTACCATCATCTTGGAATCGTTGCCAAATCCTGGAGATGACATTCTGGGCGATTCCAAGTTCCTCGGATACTTCCAGCTGGGTGCGTCCACATTCCAGTCGTCCGATAATTCTACCACGTAAAAAATCATCCAAATGCTTCCTTTGTGCCTTAAATATGCGGTCATTACACTGAAAGGCTTTTAAAGCGCTTGTGAACATTTACTTCTTGCCACATTCCTATATACCCCTCTCACACTCTCGTCATTGTGATGTACTATCCGTGCCATCTAGTGGTTTCTGTAATTTGCATATTCTTCTTCAAGATGTGTGTGATAATTCTAAAATTTTTTTTTGAGTTCATTTCTGTGCGATTCTGATTATCTTAATTTTGACATGGTGTATTTTAAACATGGAAACCCGGGGTCCCCCCAAACACCTTATAATATCAATGGTTCCGTGATTCGGAAAAATTTGAAGACCACTGCTCAATGTCAACTATATTGCTATTTATATAGTATCTGTAGTGACGTTCACTTGTACTGAGGCGTTCTTTTAGCTTAAAACTCTAATTTGGCTGGTCGGAAGAAATTCCTAATTACAGAAAAGGAGACCTTGCGAATAGTCTATTGTTACAACATATTACACACTTCAAAAATATATACGAGGGTTGGGGCAAAAGTGATGGCAACTATTTTTTTTTCTTGAAGATACCAGTCCTTTTGGAAAATGTGACATTTACAAACGAAAGGATAAGGTGTTAACTACATGTGTGGACAATGAATAGTACTGAAATATCGTAACACACTAATTTATTACGACAGTATACAGGGCAGTATGGCCTTCACGGTGCAAAAGAATGACAACACAGTACACATAAAATTGACATGACTTTGTCTACTTTTGACTTTGTCTTGTTGTCTCGATCATCTGTCTTCATCCATGAGCTGCTCGATGACGGCACGTACCAAGTCGGTTCGCACACTGAGCGGTCGTCCCGAACGTTGCTCATCACTGGTTGACACACGTCCTTGCTGAAACTTTCCTACCCACCGTGCTACTGTACAGTATGGTAGGGCATTATTCCCAAGGGCTTCCACAAATTACTGTGACATTCCATCTCATTTCTCCCGCAGAAAACGGCTCTTTTTATGTAAGAGCGCTGCTCAACACGGGTTACTTCCATCTCACACGACACTCTACAACTGACTGATATCATAGCCCTCGCTACGCTACTACCAGCTATCACAGAGCCATCTGTTGTTCTGCATACACACTATGCCTGCAGATCTTCCACACGACTCATATACGTTTGTGATCCGTTCACATATCTACAAGGAAAAAAAATAGTTGCCATGACTTATGCCCCAACCCTCGTATAAGTATTTTAAGAGACTTAAAATATTGGGTACTTAAGCCACTTTATCTTTGGGAAATCATTTCGATCATAATAAATTTAACCACAAAGTTATTTTTTTTGTACATTTGTTTGTGAGGTTCAAAGTTTTAGCTTATTACTTCAGTTTTAAAGATAAATTATTTTAAATTTTAAAGGCTTTTAAATTACACTGTGATGATGAATATCAAAACTTTAATTTCGTTTTTTATTCAGTTAAATCCATCACTAAAATTACTTGGAGGTTATGCAAATAATATTTGATATTTAGCTGTGTAAAAAAACACAATCATACATGGGAAACAATACATTTTTCTTCCTTGAACGAAGAACTGATTTCTTTCGTTGTTATCACTTATACTTCCTGCCACATTTTGCTATAGTATGATTTCTTCCAATAAAAATCCCCGCAATTACCTAAGAAATAACTCCCAGCAATACGGAATTTTGTTTTTGTTCTACTAGAATTTTCCCCTTTCTCCCTACTTTTTCTTGCCTTCTCAAGAAGAGTAATGACAAGGTTTTCAAAACAAAATATTTTTACTTTTTTGCAATTTCTTAGACAAATGCCAAAAAAAAACAACAAAAAAAAATATCCCACAGCAAGTTATTATTTATTTGCTTATTTTATTTTACTTTTTTTAACGTTTTGTGCTTAGTCTTGCATTTCTTTAATAATTCGAATTTCCTAGAATAGTAGCTCTTTGCAAACAGAAAAAAAAAGGAAGCCAATTCCTTTTTACAAGAATATCAAAAATTCAAGAAGTCAAAAAGTATTGAATATGAAACATGTTTTAGTAAACAACGACGTTTTATATAAATAGCTTCTTCTTGCCTGTGTGGAATGTTTGCTTAGCACTAGAACACTAAACTCATCAACTATATGTTTCTTTATCTTGTCTTTTTCACTTGATAGGATTTAGTTTTATAGTGAAAACTCCTTTGATGTTTTGTATCTTTCTTTAAAAAAGGAAGGCAGCAAGTATTTTTTCCGAGAAAAATGTCAAAATTTTAAGGAAAACTTTTTTTAAACAAAAAATCTTAGCGTGTTATTTCTAAGTGCTTATTGATAACGAATTAAGAATACAGATTCATTCACACTCATAGAAGTGTAAGTCAGATTTTCTGAAGCTTACAGATTAACATGACTTTTTAAGATTGTTTGCTGATTTTATACAAAAATATAACTATATATAAACTTAAAAAAGCCTTTATCTGAATATATAAAATGCTATGCCAAAAAAACTTATTCATACTTTCCGACTTGGTTGAAAAGGAGGTTTTAGGGTGTAAGATGCTAGGGCCATTAGGTAAGAAAGAAGTATGAGTTTAGAGGAAAAATACGGGATAATATATAAAACTGGATAATTTTAAGTTGTTTTTTTAATATTTATTTTATATAACTTTTAAGAGTATTTTTTAATTGCGTTTTTAGAAGAATGAAATTTTTACGATAATTTGTGCGTTAAAAAAAGGGGATATCTCCAAAACAATCCAATACAATTCAATGAAATTTGTAACACGTATGCTATATGAGCCTTTTGTAGAGTAACTAACCACATTTAGTTACGTTTAATCATATTTTATAACCATTTTTAGCTTAGAACATAAAGTATTGATGAAACATCATTAACATCAGATCTGAATGCTTATAAAATATTTATTCCTTAAAATATTTTTTATCCTGCAATTTGTGACATTTCAGATAGATTAAGAAGTATATGAATGAAATTGAAATTATATGTCCAAAGTATTTTTATTTATGCAGTTTTCCTTAAAATTGAAACGTTTGCTTAATTTTGATAGAGATAATATTTTTTTCAAAAACAAGGGATAATACATATTATTTGTTTAATAGTCATGACTCTTTAAACGTATTTAAGTTCTTTAAAACAATACAATTCTTCTTGAAATCTATTTTTGAAAAATTGATCTCCGAACCTCTATAGCCTTGACAATAATTAATAAGAACAATTACATCTTGTATGACGCTTACTTTTTTAAAACCATTCTTTAAATCATTTTTAGTTAGATAATCTATTCTGAAATTTTTTTAGTATTTTCATTGTATATACTTTTATGTACATTGCTTGCTATACACAAAAAACTTTTGCATAAAATCAGATATTTTTACTTTTTTGTTTATATTGAAAATCCCTTCTACTCATGAATTTTGAAGAATTTTTGTTTTATAAAATATTTTTTTAAGAACTGCAAGCAGTTTACGTAAAAGCCGTTTTAAAAAAATAAGGAATGCGTAAAAAAGCACTGTTTGGTATGGAAATATGAAAATGTACTTATGAAAAAAGTATGCTCTAAAAATTAAAGCAAAAAGAAATCTGTATATAAGTGTAAAAGTAAAGATTTACTTTTTCCATGATAATTTTTCCCGCTGGATATTCAAAGCATTAAAAATCTGAAAATCTGTTTATTTATGTTAAAATTTCAACAAAAAAAAAAAGATTCGCAATGTTATTAAGATTTTCTTTTTTTATACCTACCACACACACACACACACACAGAAATATTAAAAGAACTCTTTCAGAATTAAACACTATTTAATATCTGGTTTGAATTGTATGTATAACATCAAAAATGTAAAATTTTATTTATGTTAACTTACAAATGAATAATTTCGATGCTAATTTAATTCACAGCAAATTCCAATAGAGAGTCATTGCACGCTTCAAAGTATGGTTTTTCTCTGAAAAGAGATTATGTTTATATAAAAACAGCACGTTTAAATTTTGTAATAACAGTGCTGATCTCAAATACCAGCAACAACTTTCTAGTGCTGCTATAAATTACTAATTATTCACACTATCATTGACTAATTGTGATCAATCTAAAGCTACAAGGTCTATTAGTGATAAACCTGATAGTTTTGAGAGCCCCTGTTAATTAAAAAAGACAACACGAGTTGGTACCTCACTTTCTAACTTAATCAACTCTGCATATGAGAAATTTAATTTCAAATGCAGCACTTTCCTCTAGTCTACATAATGATCTATGAATTCGGGGCTTTAAGTAAGCAGCGCATTTTATTCATTGATGATCAACAGGATATTAAACTATTGAATCACTATATCCTTAAAAGGATAAAAGGGGGAAAACACACTTGGTTCCCTATTAAATAATTTCCCCTCCTTGTAATAACGTAATAGCTACTGAGCAAACCTTTGTCAACTACATTAATTATGAGAAAATACCGAATATTTTCGTTTATAAGCCAAAAAATTTTTGGAACTTTTTAAAGTTAAAAGTAAGGGGATAGGCTTTAATACGGATCCGCTAATCTAGGAAAAAGCGTAATCTAGGTGAAGCGATTTTTAACAATTTCAATTAGCTGTTCGCAAGCGGCTTTAAATTTGAAACTTTTTGAGTGTCTTGAATTGAACCTTTATTTAAGGGGGGGGGAGAAGAAAATCACATACATTCTTCAAAGACAGTATCTGAATCCGACTTTCCAAATAGTTCGTTAAGTTCACATTCACTCATTGGGATGTCTGAATACCCACGATCCTCATGCAGTTTCCTCCAAGGTATGAAACATAGGTTAAAAATCATGTACCGTGTACATCATGCCAAACAAAAACAAAAATGGCGTTGTAATTATAACTAACACAGATATTATACCACATAACAATTATATGGAAAAAGTATGTTAATTTCAGATAGGGTTACTTTCACAAATAAAATAATTGTCGTTGACGTCTGGCGTTTTGCTTTACAGAAACTCTTTATTGATAAAAAGATTCCACTTGTTTAACATTTTCGCCCTTATGGCGAAATGTTTGGAAATAACAGAATTTTTTTTTTTTTACTTTTAAATCGGCTTATACACGTGTTTCGAAATATGAGTAAATTTTTAAAGAAAAAATAAATGGATCGGCTTACATTCTGACACATAGGGCAGTCAAATTAAATTGAAATTCATTTTAAATCTATTAACATAATTGAAAAACAGAGTAGCAGATCTTATATATTTAAAAATTTAAATCTTCCCAAACACATAATATACTTCGATTTCAGGTATCCGACAACTTGCGACAACTTTTTTTAAAAAAATGGAGAATTGGAGATTTTTTTGTTGGTTTTAGATTTGTTTAGTACATTTTAAGAAAAATATGCTAAAATTAAAAATATAAAAAGAAATTATTATTACTATAATGGGATAAAAGGGGTAAAAATTGACAAAAAAAATAACATAAATGCGGTCCATTCTGTACCAAAAGTTAATAAACAGATTTTCAATTCTGATGTATCGCTATGTTATTCATTTTTGAAATGACCTTTAGGATAAGAGATATTTTAATTTTTAAAAAACTAGAGCACTTTATCTTTGTTATTATAGTAAATTGTTTTTAAAAAAAGTAATAATATTCACATAAGAGGCTGTAAATTTTGTGATAAAAAAGTGATTGATAAATCTCGAGTAAAACGCGTTTTAAGGTATGAAATCTTGATTAAAGTAATGGCCTTTGCCTTTACTTAAACACTTATAGTTTTTAATCTAGTAAACGGAAAGTAATTAACTTGGTATTTTTATAAAGCTAATAAGATGGCCTATAAAATAAATTCCTAAAGAAATTTGTCAATTTTTGGCAAAATTCACAATTTTAGGATAGTCGGATATCTTAAAAAAATCCATGGGAGTTGACTTTTTTCTTCTGATACTTATATCTTTTTGTGTTATATAATCATAAATCTTTAAGAAA
The DNA here is from genome assembly GCA_019973975.1 of Trichonephila clavata. Taxonomy (NCBI): domain Eukaryota; kingdom Metazoa; phylum Arthropoda; class Arachnida; order Araneae; family Nephilidae; genus Trichonephila; species Trichonephila clavata. The sequence continues at coordinate 3,182 of BMAO01033808.1, read as the reverse complement.
ACATTCACTAAAATTTTTCAAAACCGAGATCTTTCTCAGATTTGAAACCGAGGTATTTCCTTCATTTCGAAAACCCTTTTCTGAACCACAAGGTAAAGCATATCGCTACTCCAGATTGAAAAGTTCCCCTTTTTTGCTTCCGGTTGAGCAAAATTCGCAGAACTGCAGCACTCGATAGGACACAATCTCTCGAAGAATCTTTCGACCTTACTCAGATTTTAGAGTGCCATTCCAAGGAATAGGTCATGTTATACCCTATGAAAATCTTGAATAAACAGTGCAGAAATCGATCTCCGTGCTGTTATGAAAAATGGACGACCATTTATAATGTCTAGGGCCTTCGCATCTCCCATTGGGAGCTCAAACTTTTCTACGGGCGCAGGCTCATACAGTAACTTGAACTCACCCCCGCTATGTCATCGTTAGTCTTTTGTTCTATATTTCAGGAAAAGATAGAGGAAATAAGGCTGTGCTGCGAGAGAAACAGCCTACACCTTTGTTTTGAAATTGAAATAGAAATGAAATGTGGATATATTTCGATCTAAGATTGTTATCCAACCGAAGGAATTTTTACTGAGGGTTGGTTTAAGCATAAATAGTGTTCTTGGAATGTAAATACACCCAACTCTTTCTTACACAATTTTGAAATAACTTGAAACATGAATTTAACGATTTTTGCACTCATTTTTTTGTTTTGTTTTACTTGAATCCCAAAAAAATTTGGGGATTCGTGCCCTTTGGATGAGAACAATTTGATCGCATTTATAACAGTTTATGACAGGGATGGCGAACTATTTGCACGCGTATTATTCATGATACGCGGCACAATATTTTGGGCACGCCAGCGATCAAAATGGTTTGCATTTTATTTCAAAATAACAAAGTTCACTATGATCGGTCGTGGTGCGGCGGGGAGCGCACTCGTTTGTTATTGTCTTGCCTTAGTTACATCGTGGACTAGAATTGCTTATGATGCAAAGTTTGTCTACGCATAGCATAGTCATAATTTCATTGACACAACTGTACTTTAAAGTTTATTTGTGTTATATTTATGATTTTTAAGTGTTAACATGGCTAGTTCCGCAAAAGAACAAAAAATTCAAGGTAGTAAGTGTAACAGAGAATTTCAAATTTGGTGAATCAAGAAATATGGCATGATAAGTAAATGTGACAAAGCGGTGTGTGTTGTATGATCTGTAATAGTGGTACGCGGAACACCGTCTGTAAAACGGCATTTTGAAACAAACGTAAACCCTCTTGTCAAAAAAGTGAACCACAGCAAAAATAATTAATTGCTTAAAAACTGATTGGCAAATGACTCCAACTGAGCATGCATTCTCTACTAAAAGTAACATCTTACAGCCCTAATACAAAATATTTGTTATCTAATCTGCAACAACAGGTTTCACACAAATGTTACTTTAATTTTAGAATTACACTTATAACTAAACTATTTAAAACTACAAAGGTATTTTTTCGTAGTAAATAAAGAGTTTGGGGTTCTTAGTATTTAGCTTTATTATTTTCCCAATAACTACAAATCAAAATTATTTGACGACACGTCTATATCTCACTGAACACTTCTTTAGAAAAAAAATGGCACGTTCATCCATAAAGATTTACCACCCCTGGTTTATAATAACAAAGAAGTCGATAATGATGAGGTTGAAAGTGAAGTTTAGCTAAAAACCGCTGATTTAATTCGCAAAGTCTTGAAATTTTCTTCTAGTATCTTACTTATGATTCTGACATAAAGCATCCATTAAAATTTCAACGTAATCTTGAGTTTTATGCATCTGAATATCAAGAGTTATGTACGCGCCACTTGAGAAACCAAAGAAACATCCGCCAATAACAGACTTTGAAAAAAACAAGTCATAAAAAAAATTTAAGTCAATTCCTGAATTAAATGGTTGAAAAGAAAGTATTTATTAACGATTGAAAATTTTTGAACAATACATATATATAAAAATATATATAATCAAAATTTCTCTACAAGAGAGAGATGAATAAACATGATCAAACTCAAAAGATAATATGTATATATATATATATATATCCCTATATATATATAGGGAGAAATTGAACTAGTAGTAGGAATTGAAAAATGAGCATTTGTCTGCATTGTTGTAACAATGCACACCCGGTTTGGCTGAAAAAACCGGTTTTTGATGCCAGTTTTTGTTATTGTTTTAACAATTACATTGTTACAACAACGGAGACAAATTTAAGTTGGCGTTGAAAGCCGGTAATTAATGAATTAATATTTGAAAAAAATTTATTAACATCAAGTGTATCCAGTACAAGTTTTAAAAAATTTATTTGAACTTGATTGAATGAATAGAAATTATTTTATTAATGATTGAAAATTTGAACAAGATATATATACAGAGAGAGAGAGAGAGAGAAAGAGAGCTAATAGTAGGAATTGAAAAAAAGAACTGAGGTCATACATAACGAACGAAATTCTTCATTTGAATCAAAATCGACAATTTTACTAGCCATTTCTGATACGTCTACTGTTGACAGCATTTTTGATCCAGTTCGTAATAAACGTGCAAGCTTGTTAACCAGTAGCGATGGATAATTTCTAGTTTATCCTTATTTCAACTTGAATTTTATATGTTGTATGTACTTATAGATTGAGTTTTCACTGTAGACTATCTTTATTTCATTTGTAACTAAAATGAATGGTTTCTGTTGTATAAATATGTAACACGGTTTTTTTATTATTACTTGTTTTTGCACGTTGTTTTGGGATAATATTTAAAAAATTTTCATTTTACACGATTTTTTAAAATTGTGGAACATATCCCAAAATTTACCATATACCACATGTATCATTTTTTACACATTTTTTTTTTTGCTTGGTTTTCTGAGGAACGTATCTACTGTGTAAAACAAAAGAGTTACGTGTATGTACCATGTTTTTGTCAGATTAGGGCCATAACATTTTTTCAGTCAGTTTAGTAATTGTTATTTTAAATAGGCGATATGTTAAACCTTAAATAAGTTATAAAATTAAATGATTTAAAATAGTGAGACGATGAGCTGTGGCTTTCTTATTTTTTTATCTATGAAAAAATAGATATGTTTATTTATGTATATGTATTTAAATACATAAAAAAATAACGAAACACAAACTCTTGAGGAAAAAAATATGGAAATAATAATTAAAAAAA
>BMAO01033807.1:0-19874 GCA_019973975.1 Trichonephila clavata | reverse complement strand
AAAAAAAAAAAAAAAAAAAAAAAAAAAAAGAAAACTCTATTCAATAAAATAAAAAACAAAAATATCTGTTTTGACCAAATTTGGTCATTTTCTGCGTGTTCGGATACCTTAATATAAATAATTTTTAAGACTACAATTATAAGATAAATCTATTTACACCATTCCTATATATAATTAGCAATATATATTTTTTTTTAGTGCAAAATGATTAATTAATCATAAAGTCACTAGAGAGTTTCCTGATTTTTCTTACATTTGTATGATTATGTTAGAAAATTCAAATTTAAAAATTCATTTTATAAACAACCGAATATTTTTGTGCACAATATTCATGAATCTATTAATATTTTCACAGATTTTCTCTGTGAGTTTCTGGCCAAGCCCATGTATTTTTTTTAAATTAGGTTTTATAAGAATAAAATTAATTTTAAAAACGTGCTAAAATTGGGAAAGCTTTCGAACTTTATACGATTCTCTTTACACTTTTCCAAAGCTTTGATTTCTAATACTGAACTTGTTTTTGATACATAAATACTAGCCGTTGCTGCCTGCTTCGCGGGTATTTGGTTATATTACCTAACTGTATGTTGTTTTAAAGTTAATTTGTATCTTTTAACGTACTAAAAACATTCCTAAAAATTTTCATCATGATTTAAAATTGATGTAATTTAAACTTCTAAATTGGAGTTTTATGTATCTTCACACCCAAAATCCCTCCTTCCTCTTCGATTTAACTTTTGCTGCCCCAATTTTACTAGATTCCTTCTGGATAAAAGAAACATTTCTAAAGGGTTTTTTTTATGTGTAACGCTCCCATAATCATAGAAAAACCCTTCTCTGACTTAAGATTTCATTTCAGGAAAATTCTTTCTTAGCAGATTTCTACTCAATAGAAGAAACATGTTTGCCAAATTTCCAATCCATAAGTCTAATGGTTCAAAAACTTCCCACAGATTTTGTCTGAAACATCCCTGCAACCCTCGTTAGGAGTTAATTTCCCCCAAACCCGTTCTCGGTGGGTTTCTACTGAAGAAAAAAACATATTTACTTAATTTCAAGCATTAAGGTCTAATATTTCAAAAAACAAGAATTTTTGTCTATTAAAGATCTAACATTACATCCTTCCATACCTTGGAAGTTGATTTTCACAAAAACCATTCTTAGCGAATTCTTAGTCAAAAGAAAAAAATACTTTGATGTTTGTAAATCTTAATAATTCTAAAAAAGGGATTTTAAATCTATAACCGTCGAATCGTCCCCTTCGGAAGCGATAGTTCTAAAATATGTTCTTAGTGGATCTCTATTCAAGGAAATAAATATTTCTTGAATTCAAATCAATAAGTGTAATAGTTCAAAAGCAAGAGTTTTTATGTAGAACTTCCCCGTAATACCTTTGGTTTTACAAAACTATTTTCTCAAAACCCTTCTTACCGGGTCTGTTCTCAACTGAAGAAACATGCCTGAAAAATTTTAAGATTGTATGTGGAACTGGAAAATAGAAATCTTTTTGGTCAACACTAGGGATTGCAATATCGGACGAAAAGTTCAATACTGGTATTCGGTATTTCTTAGAACTTAATACCGGGATACCGGTTTTATTACTGGTATTAGAAATTTTAGAAAAAGAAAGAAAACACATGTTTTTTCCCCTTAGTTTTACTTGCCAGTTTTATTAGAGAGTGTAAATATACAAAAATCATTTATAACTTATAAATTATAACAGTATATAAAGAATCACAAAAAAATATAAATAAATAAAGGAACATCTTATTTATCTAAGCATAAGAAGTGCAATTATCACTATTCACAGTCGAATATGAAACACATTTTGTTCCTTTAAGTATGATGCATTGGGAAACACAAACACACCAGTTAAGAAAATATCGAAATATTACGCATTTTTTTTCCACAAATACAACCGTGGTTTCTCAGATACGAATATCAGACTACGAATCCTGTGCAAGTTGCTGTATCGCTTTGAGCTGTAATAGGACAGTTTTAGCCTTGAATGATTCATATATTTTATAACTTCTCTTGATTGTACGATGCAACTTTGTACTCACAGTCTAATTCATTTCACCCGTTAGGGAGCCATTTTAGTAACAGGTGTAGATGGATGAAGGAAGGCAGATGAGCTTGCATATGGTTATTTCTCTTTCAACGAGAACTTAGGAGTAGTGTATTTAGTTCTTTTTGGCAGAGAAATAATGTATGTCTATATTTTTAAGTTCAAATTAATAGTCTTTTATCCTGTTGTATCTGGCAATGAAAAAATCAGATGATGGATTTAATGAGTTGTTTTGATTATGGTGCAATAATTAAAACTGCATCATAAACACAAAGACGCATAATATTTTGCTATATTCGTGATCCCTGAACATAAAAGAAACAATTTTAAAAATTTCTAGTCAATACCGAAAAACTGATACTTAAATTTGTGAATACCGTTATTTCGAAACTAACTGTACAAATGACTCAAAATACCGGTATTGCAATCCCTAGTCCCCTTGAGGGTCGTTTTCTTCGATTCCCCCTTTTAAGCAGGTTTTTAGTCAACAAATAACACATACCTCCCAAATTTCCGGTCTGTAGGCGTAATAGTTCCTGAAATACTGTTTTTGGTATGAGTAATATCAGGATGACATTATTTCATATAAAAGGATGTGATTAGGTCCTTTGAGGCTTAAGATATATACATACCATAATATAGTCCATACAAAAACCTATTAATTCTATAAATGTTTTTTTTTTTTTTCATTTTACTCTTGTAGAAATGTTACACATGTATTTTGAATTTCTTTTTTTTTTATAGCATGAAAATCTCTCACGACAAAAACTTTTGGCATTGCTATTTAATTCAAATTATTTTGGTAAAAAGGTTCCTATAAAATTAAATCTTCATCATTCGAAAAGTGAACAAAATACGCAACAGTGTTATTTTTTACTTTAGTGATAAAATGTTAGTAATGCTTTTTATCAAATATTTGATCGAATGAATGTATCTTGAGAAGAAGAATGTATTTCCTATACTTTTAGTAAAATTTTTACTTTTTTTTTATAATAACAATTTAACTGAAGAAGGACAAAAATTTCTGGGGATATAATTTTATATAAAATAAGTATCTTAAATAGGAATGTTTTTGCCAGACAGAAACTACTCATATCGCATTATTTCGGAATGCCATTTTTTTTAACTTTTTTAAAATAATATTTAAGTCGAAGAGACTTAAAAAAATTTTTATAAATTCCCTCACAAACACCCAATATTTCATGCCACAATCTAGTAAAATATTATTTTAATTGTATACTCAATAAAAGCAATACAATATTTTTTTGAAATAAAAACGTATTGCACATAAATATTTAAAAACCTTCTGTTTATTATAATAAAAAGAAAAAAAATTAATATAGATTTATATCTTTTCTAAATTTAACTCTAAGAAAAATATACTTGCTAAACATGAAAAAATGTCTAATTCTTGTTTATTAGGATGAATTTCTTTCCATACACACAGTTCTGCCTCTTTTCTCATTCTTATTTTCTCTTGACTATAATCTATCTTAGATCACTATTTATTTAAAGGAAAAACTGTTTGCAGTGCACGATTTATCAATTTGATATGTGTGTGTGACAACAGCAGTAAGGAAAACTGTACGTTATAATAATATTTTGATGCTGAACAAATAGAAGTAGTTATGGGATTTATAGAAAAAGAATTGGATTTTGCGAAAGCTTTCAAGATTTTAAAAATATTGTAGTTTTCTCAATCAAACATCCAAATCATGAATGCTTTTATACGAAGAAAATATATGAAGAATAAATTTTGTTTATAAAATAAAATAAGGTTCTTTGAATGATATTTATAATATTATGAGATAAAACTGAATAAGAGGTGAAAATAGAAATACTAGAAAACTTGAAACGCCTACATCGTTTGATATGTATGGAACCTTGTTCAAAGTCTGCGTTTTATTTCATCTGTAAAATTTATGACGTGTATTAGAAAAAAGTATTCTAGTGGTTTTTCTTTCGGAAAGAGTTCGTTTAGAAGACAGATATTTTTCCATTTAACAATTGTAGTTCTTTGAAGAAGTAAAGTAATAAACTTTCGAAGATTTGCTAAATGTGTTCTAATGCTTTTAAAAATTGTCTGGATACATTTGATAAAAGAACTTTAAGCTTTCATTTCTTTTCTAATGGCGTTATTACTTTCATCATTTTTTAATATTGAATTTCAGAGACTTTCCCAATGTTTCGAAAATTAAATGTTCTTCAAATTTCACTGTTAGTGATTTTTAAAAACTGCATAAATAAATAAAATGAATATTTAATACAGGCTTAACAATTATTTAAAATATTTAAATTACTCATAGTTTTAGAAAAAAAAATACTTCATAATTTAAAATTGATTCATTTAAAAATTTAATTTTTCAAGAACAGGCCTGCATTCACAAACTCCGTACACACATATAGGCATCATATGTTTACAAATTTAATTTCAAAGGAACATATCACCCCCACATACATATAAACACTCATGTACACATATTGATACAATTGGACAAGTATCGATACATTCACAAGCACATAAACTACTCAAACACATACTTATTCTTCCACACTCATATTTGCACGGAAATTTAAGGATTTCTAATAACAAAATAAGCAACTTTTGAATTCTAATAATAATTTAACAAATAATAATATTTCATGGCTTATTCCCTTTTGTAATAATTATGCTATAGCTACAGAAAATATCTTATATATTGCACCACTCAATGGGCTAAGTTCATGTGACGTCATAGTCACATGACAACTACAATCACGTACTTCCAATTAATCAGCTTACAAATTCATGTGATATCATAATCATATTACAAAAGGAAACACATGTTTCCAGCCAATTCATTCAAATGCTTTCATGTTGCCAACTTTTGAATTTTGCCGATACTATCTCTTGTAAAAATACATATTTACCAATCACATATGGGAACAAACTGCGATTCAAAAGTAAACATATAATAAAAGACTCTTTTGATTAATTTTTTGAAGAAGCTTATTGTTTGAACATGTTTTTCCAATCAACAAATATATAAGTTTATTAGACGTTACCCACCCGCTTCGCGCGGGGAGTGGGGTATTTCACTATGTTGTATAAATATATACTGTTTATATATATTACCATTAAAGTGTGAAATCCGATATTTCATAGAATAACTAGGTATTTCATGAAATAACTAGACAAGTCAGTTAAAGCATCTAAAATTATTGAATTCTAGGAATTAATTAGGTATTCTGTAGAATAACGTTTACTTGGTCGTTAAAGTAAAGTATGAGATATGGTACTTGAAAATTTTTTGATCTCGTTCTAGCTGTTTTAGAAAGAGGATTTTTCCAATTTGAACTAGAGATGGAATAAAACAATTATACTCTAGATATCAGTTCAGTATACGTCAGTGAGAATTAATTTCAATTGCAGTTCCAAATATTGACACAAAGCTTCGATTTGTTGCAATAGCTCAAAGTTTCTGTACTGAACAAGGTTTTAAAAACTGCTCGTGTTAAAAAATGTGTAATGGTAAAGAGTGGGCTTGTTTCAAAAGTAATGAGCAGTCCATTTCAATATTATCACGGCAATCCTTGCTCTAATAAATAATGAAAAGTAATATATATATATATATATAAAGATATCGCATAAAATTTAAATTAAGATTCTCATACATTTTTGTTTTTAAAAGTTTACACAATGTTTTTATGAAGCAACAGTTTTTCTTCCCAGAATGTACTTTAGTTGATAATATTTAAATACAATCTATTTTTGAAGCATATTATTTTTACCCCTTTCTGTTTAATTAAAGTTAAAAATATGAACAATAATAAATGATATCTGTTTTCCCTTATTATTTATCAATTATTCATCCGCATAAGAGATCAAATTTATTTTTCGAGAGATTTTAGCTCTTTATATGATCAATTAATTTATAAAAGATCTTCGAAAATGTTTAATTTTCACTTTAACGGTCTATACTTAGTTATTTCAAAGATAACCTAGTTATTTCATAGAAAAACTAGGTAAATTATTAAACTTTTCATCTATTACACACACTGGTGGCCACCGTAAATGCAACACCTTGAAGGAAGCATGCAAATAACATGAAATTTACAACATGCATTAGCGGAGGTGAGATATGCAAATGATTAGAATTTCAGCGCAGACACACATCATGCACGCCTGTGGCGCCACCTCAAAGCGCTATTTAAGACTTGGAGAATTCGACGATTTCAAGTTCGGCAATTGTGTTTTTCTTGTGGTTTTTTCAAAAAGCGATCAGTTATGTCTCGTAGAAAACAGCGATCAGCTTTTGACCAAGTATCCGAGTTCGACAGAGGAAGAAAAGTAGCCTACCGAGATTGTGGATTATCTTTCAGAAAATTGGTAGTCGTGTTGGACGAAACCAAACTACTGTAATGCGGGTATGTGACCGTTGGATTCAGGAGGGTACGATAGACCGATTTGGTCGAACGCATCCACCTCAGTGCATCACTTCACGTGAGGACAGGCAAATTGTGTGCATGGCAGTGACGGATCGCTCAGTCACATCACGAACCGTAGCACAGCACATTGAGTCTGTAACGCATCATTCAGCGTCTGCGTGTACCATTCGACGCAGTTTACAGCAGATTGGTCTGTCCGCAAGATGTCCATTACTTGGTCTTCCCTTGACGCATAACCACAGACGACTCCGCCGCCAATGGTGCGATGAAAAAAGTATGTAGGCGGCAGAATGGAATGAAGTTGTCTATACTGGCGAGTCACGCATCTGCTTGTAACACCACGATGGTCGAATTCGAGTCTGGAGACACCGTGGAGAGAGGATGCTGAACAGCTGTGTTATGCACCGGGTATTATGGTATGGGGTGGTATTGGATATCACTCTCTACTGCTCTAGTAAGCATTGCCGGTACTTTAAACAGCCAGCGCTACATCTCCGAGGTGTTGGAGCCATTTGTCATTCCTTACCTTCAGGCTTGGCCACAGCCATATTTCAACAGGATAATGCATGACCACACATGGAACGCATTGTCCAAAGGTTCTTCGTCAATCACCAGATTGAATTCCTTCCCTGGCCGGCTCGCTCTGCGAATCTTTCACCGATAGAAAACATGTGGTCCATGGTTGCTCAACGACTGACCTAGATTACACCCCCAGCTGCCACACCAGATCATCTTTTGCAAGGTGTGGGAGCTGCTTGTCTGCTGTACTCCAAGAACACACCAAAGTCTCTTTGAATCAATGCCGAGGCGTGTGGCAGCGGTGATCTCCAACAATGGCGGCAACTCTCTGGCTACTGATTCTGGCAGGAACCACACTTCACAGAAGTCTATAAATTTAATCATTTGATACTTGGTCAACATGTTATCTACAAAATAAATTTTGTTGTGCTATCTCTTGTCTTTCTTGGTGTTGCATTTACGGTGGCCAGCAGTGTACTTCAACTGACTTCAAGTTATTTCATGAAATACCTAGTTTTTCTATGAAATAACTGAATTATACACTTTAACGGTAACATATATATATATTATATATATATATATATATATATATATGCACATTACTCATATCTAAGACTTAGCATTAAGATTTCTATCGTATTGAAAAATATATTTAGACCTGTAACTCTCACATCTTGATATAAAAAGGACAGAACTTTTAATTATTAATTTCTAGTAATCTCTAAAATCGAAATAAAATTTTTTTTTTTCGTTCTCGTAACCCAATTACCAAGTGTATTTCCACAAAAATAATTTTTAGCGGATCTCTACTCCCTAAAATAAACATCCACGCCAAATTTCAAAGCTAAATCTAAGAGAGCAAGAATGGAATTTTTACTATCCCTATCGATTCTAACACCTTTGAGAATCGATTTCGAAGAAAACCGCTCACTATAATAGTCCTAGTACATCGAAATAGTAATTTCTCTCGTAAATACGCCCCAATAACCTCTTACTCTCCTCAAGAGTCATTTTCCGTAAAATTCTTTCTTAGTAAATCTCTATTCAACAAAAGAAACATAATTAAAAATTGCACATATCTGGGTTTAACAATTCAAAAACAGTAATTTTTTTTCTATAACTCCCCTTGAACACTCGCACCCACCCACCCTAAAAATTAAATTTATGCATAACTCTTTGTTAGAGGAACTCTATTCCATGAAAGGAATCTGCTCACCTACATAAGTTTAAGATCTACGCCTAATAATTTAAAAATGGAAATAATTACCTATAACGCCTTTTAAATCTTGCAACGCCACTTGGGGCCTCTTTTCGTAATAACCATTTGGTAGCGGATCTCTACTTTATGAAAGGAACCAAAAACTGCGTACCAAATTTCAAGACTGTACGCGTCCAGTAGTTTAAAAATGAAAATATTTATTTATAATATCCCTTAATACCCCGTAACGCCACTTGGGGTTCAATTTTTGAGATCTCCGTTCTTAGCGGATCTCTACTCCATGAAAAAAAATGCCTACCAAATTTCAAGTTCAATAGTTCCCGAGATATGGTGATGAGTAAGTGAGTGAATGAGTGAGTCACTTTTATATATATATATATATATATATAATATAATATATATATATATATATATATAAAGGAGAAAAGCGACTCACACTAACTGACTGACTGACTGACTGACTAATCACGATATCTCCGGAACTATTCAAAATACAGACTTGCAATTTGGTAGACATGTTCCTTTCATAGAGTAGACGTCAGCTAAGAACGGATTTTTCGAAATTCGAAACGCAAGGGGCGTTAAGGGGGTTAAGGGGAGTTATAAATAATTGCTTCCATGTTTAAACTACTTGATGTACAATCTTGAAATTGGGTAAGCAGATTCCTTTCAGAGAGTAGAGATCCACTACAAAATGAGTTTGGTGAAAATCGACCCCCAAGTGGCGTTGCAGGGGCTTAGGGGGCGTTATAGATAAAATTATTTCCATTTTTAAACTATTTGACGCACTGTCTTTAAATTTGATAAATAGATTCCTTTCGTAGAATAATGATCAGTTACAAAACAGGTTTTGTGAAAACAGACTTCTAAGTGGCGTTGTGGGGGATTAAGGGGCGTAATAGATAAATATATCCGTTTTTAAACTACTTCACCTACCTGCTTGAAAATTGGTAGGTAAGTTTCTTTCCTGGAGTAAATATCCGCTACAAAATGGGTTTTGGGAAAATTGACCCCAAGGGGTGTTGCGGGGGCGGAGGGTTTAAGGGGCGTTATAAATTCCGATTTTTAAGTTACTAGACGTACAGTCTTGAAACTTAGTAAGCGGATTCCTATTCATAGGGTAGAGATACGCTACAAAATGGGTTTCGTGGAAATTGCCCCCCAAGTGGCGTTGCGGGACTTAAGGGGCGTTATAGATTATTATTTCCATTTTTAAACTATTAGTCGCAGTCTTTATATTTGATAAATAGATTTCTTTCATAGAGTAGAGATCAGTTATAAGAAAGTTTTGTGAAAACAGTCCTCTAAGTGGCGTTGCAGGGGATTAAGTGGCGTAATAAATAAATATTTTCGTTTTTAAACTACTTGACCTACCTGCTTGAAATTTGGTAGGAATGTTTCTTTCATGGAGTAAATATCCGCTACAAAACAGGTTTGGGGGAAATTGACCCCCAAGGGGTGTTGCGGGGGTGGGGTTTAAGGGGCGTTATAAATTCCGATTTTTAAGTTATTAGACGTACAGTCTTGAAACTTAGTAAGCAGATTCCTCTCATAGGGTAGAGATACGCTACAAAATGGGTTTCCTGAAAATTGCCCCAAGTGGCGTTGCGGGAATTAAGGGGCGTTACAGATTATTATTTCCATTTTTAATCTATTATACGCACAGTCTTTATATTTGATAGACAGATTTATTTAATAGAGTCAGCTATAAGAAGGTTTTGTGAAAACAGACTTCTAAGTGGCGTTGCGAGGTATAAGTGGCGTAATAGATAAATATTTTCGTTTTTAAACTACTTGACCTAGCTGCTAGAAAATTGGTAGAAATGTTTCTTTCATAGAGTAAATATCCGCTACAAAACGGGTTTGGAGAAAATTGACCCCCAAGGGGTGTTGCAGGGGGTTAAGGGCAGATATAAATAATTATTTCTATTTTTAACCATTAGACTCACAGTCTTGAAATTTGGTAAGCAGATTCCTCTCATAGGATAGAAATACACTACAAAATATGTTTTGTGAAAATCGACCCCTAGGTGGCGTTGCGGGGGTTCAAGGGGCGTTATTGATAATTTTTTTGCATTTTTAATTAATTGGACGCACAGTCTTCAAATTTTGCTAAGCAGATTCCTTTCATAGAGTGCAATTCCCCTACAAAATGGGTTTTGTGAAAACAGACCCAGAAGTGGCGTTACGGGGCTCAAGTGGCGTTATAGACAATTATCCCCATTTTTAAACTGTTAGACGTACAGTCTTGAAATTTGATAAGCAGATTCCTTTCGTAAAGTAGAGAACCGCTACAAAATGGGTTTTGCGAATATCAACTACCAAGTTTAATTTCAGGAGTTTAAGAGGCGTAATCGATAAATATTTCCATTTTTAAACTATTTGATCATCCTGCTTGAAAATTGGTAGGCATGTTCCTTTTATGGAATAGAGTTCCTCTAACAAAGAGTGAAACGAAAATTGACCCCTAAGGATGTTTGCGAGGGGTCAAGAGGAGTTACAGAAAAAAATTAATGTTTTTAATTGTTAGACCCATATACTTGAAATTTGTTAAGCATGTTTCTTTTGTTGAATAGAGATCCACTAAGAATGTAGTTTAAGCAAATCAAGTTCTTAGGGGGATGCAGGGGGTTACTGGGACGTATTGACAAAAAAAATTACTTTTTTCGAGCTACAAGAACTATAATAATGAAATTTGGTTTGCATTTTTCTTTTGTTGAATTGAAATCCTCTAAGAGCGGTTATTTTCGAAAACGGCTCTCAACGGGATTACGGGGATATTGATAGTAAAACTTCTTTTTTTCTGTTAGATTTAGACTTGAAATTTGGCTTGCATGTTCAATTTACGGAGTAGAGATCCACCGAAAATTGGTTTTGCGGGAATCCACTTGGTTTTTGGGTTACGAAAGAGCAAATATCATTCTATACTTCAATTTTAGAGATTTTTAGAAAATACAAATTAGATGAGTTCTACCCTTTTTTTTGCGACAGTTAAAGGTATAAGTATATTTTTCAATACAATCGAATTCTTAATGCTAGGACTTAGATATCAATAATTTATACATATATATAAGCAGTAAAAATTTATAAAACATCATGAAATACCCAGCGAAGCGGGCGGGTAACAGCTAGTATATATATATATATATATATATATATATATAATAAATTTTATAAGTAGATAAACTGGTTAAAATCTAATATTAATTTTGAATTTGACGGAGGGAGAACACGCGTGATGCGTAATTCATGTGACCTTCCTGAATTCAGCCTATTGTATACATAATACAATTGCTTATCCTTCAAAGATTTATATTATACATAAGTAATTTCTCTCTCTTTAAGCGAATTCAAAGGTATTTTTCTTTATGTACAAGTATTAATTATACTTTATGAATCTATACTATTCCTTTTATAAAATGAATAAATTAATTCATTTCCAAATTTTCTTAAGTCAATGGAATTAAGTAACACTCATTACGTAAATGTGTTTAAGGAATACTTATATTAGGTGTAAAATGTTATTTACATCTCAACTTTTTTTTTATTTAAACATTGCACCATTGAAAGACGTGTAATTTATTTGACTTTTTTTTCATAAATTTAACGAAATAATACACTTTTAGTTTTATATGAGATATATATTTAGTGAATCGATTTAAAAATGAGACAGATAATACAACGTTTCGAATGCTATATCAAAAATTTAAATAAGTATTTTTTTTCCTTTATCGTTTGGTGTCTGGTAAGGCCTTTAGCGACAATACGACTTTAGTAAAAATGTAGCAAAATAGAAAGAAAGGAATTTATTCTGGGAAAACACATTTTAGGGAATAGAAGTTAAAGAAATTCAATAAAATGATTATGTGACAAAATTCTGTATTTTCCCCATCTGTGATTAAATAAAAGAAGAAGTAAACAAATCTAAGTAGCCTTCAGCTTTAATTTAAGATGTTTTTACACTAATTTTTCTTTGTATTCGCGCGATATGATTTCTTACATAAATATTTTTCAATTCAGTTTCATTCGCTTGGAATAAAAATTAAGTGTTAATGATGCTTAAATAATAAAACTTGAAATACACATTTGTTTCATAAAATAAAAACATATTTGTAATTAAGCCTCATTCTTTGTGTATGTATATGTATGTAATGTATTATTTTAAAGAAAACTCTCTCTTTTAATGTTTAGTTAAATTTTTTCGTTGCATTCAATAAATAATTTAGCTACTTTTTCTAGAGCATTCATATAAAGAATGTGTTCAAAGTTTTGCAATTTATTATAATTAGTACTGATTTGGAAAAAAATAAATAATGCACATAAAGGAGAAGAAAGGAACAAAAGAAAAATATTGATAATAAATAAATTTTTCTTGAAACTGAAAAAAAAATAAAGGAACAATTAATTTTATTTAAGTACCACCGTGTTTTGAAAAGTGATATTTTTTTAAAATTAAAATAACATTTACTTATCGTTTACATATTATTGTTCCATTAAAAATTTCATATTAGATAATTTTATTTTTGAATACTTTGTTGAACTATACTCTCATTCTCTATATTTTTTTAATTTTCAAAAACTATTAATTTGCCTCAATTTTTTTATAACTTTTTATCTTTATTAAGAGTGAACACATCTTTTAACATACGTATAAAATGAAATAGATTCAAAATGCATAGTGTATTCTTTTGAAGCTAAAGAAACTCCATTCAAGCAAATATGAATATAATAAAAGAGAATTATTTGTTCCTCGATAGTCACTACACTTAAGACACAGAAAGAAAATTTATAAAATATAGTTAAAAATCTTAATCAGTGATATAAATAAATTATGTAACAAAAATAACACATTTTAAATTTTTTTCTATTAATTTTTATTATTATTTTGATGTTCTTGAACTTATTTTATTAATTCAAATCTATAACAATTAATACAAATGATTAATTTAATTTTTTATTTCAAAAATTATAATAAAAAGTGATTTATCTGTTGCAGATAAAAATTTACACCTTTTTATGAAAGATTACATAAAAATTTTAATGAATTTTGGATTCCATTTTTCTTTTGAATATGAGTTTATTACTTGCCCTAAAACTTTCCAATGAGAGGGATATAACTTGAAAAAAGTACATGATTCGTAAGTTATCCGACTACACTAAAATTGTGAATTTTGCAAAAAATTGACAATTTTTTTATGTTATTAATTTTATACCATCTTATAAGCTTTATAAAATATCAAGTTTATTATTTTCCGCTTACTAGAACAAAAACTACAAGTGTTTTGGTAAACGCAGATGCCATTACTTTAAGCATGATGTCATACTTTTTTTGTATAATAGTAGAAATGCTTAAACCTTCAGATTTATCAATCACACTGTTTTATTACAAATTGACATCCCCCATATGAGAATATAATCACTGTTTTTCAAGCAACTTCATATAATAACAAAGTTAAAGTGCTCCAGATTTTGTAAAAATTAAAATATCTCTTATCCTATAGGTCATTTCAAAAAATAATAACTTATCAGCACATCAGAATTAAAAAAATTGAGAAAATCTGTTTATAATCTTTTGTTACAGTATGGGCCGCGTTTATGTTGTTTTTATTTATTTTTTTGTCAATTTTTACCCTTTTTTTCCCCATTTTAGTAATACTAATTTCTTTTTCTATTCTTAATTTTAGCATATTTTTCTTAAAATGTACTAAACAAATCTAAAAATCACAAAAAATCCTCATATCTCCATTTAAAAAAAAAAAAGTTGTCGCAAGTAGTCGAATACTTTAAGTCGAATACGCTGGAGTATGTTCGTATTGTTATTTATCAATTTCTTATTATACATCACTTTCAAAACAATGCTTGTGTAAATGGTAAATCATTAGATAATTAACTAAGTTTAATCTTTAAAATGAAATTGAGTTTGAAGCAACCTGTTGAGAATATTATATATTCTAAGTACAATTTTAAAGGGGTTCAAATATTTTATCAGGAAACATCTGTAAATCTGGGATTAATTTAATTATTTATTGATTCAAAAAATATTTTTTGTATATATTTGATAGCACAATTTTTCATAATTTGCATACATTCGATAATTTTTTTCTTGTATTTCAATCCCAGAGAACTTTTCAACATGGAATAAGAAATAAATGCTCTGTTTTTCAAGCCGAACTACTCTGCATTAATCTTGTAAAAGTGATTCAGGACTGTCTCCGTCAGGGAAAGAAAAAGATGATGTCTAAAAGAAAGGATGATGATTTAGAGTTATTGAAATAAAATGCAATTCAACTTAAAATTAAGGACAGTTGACTTTGGTCTTACACCATGGAGAGTTTGTTGAAAGATGTCGTCATGAATGAAAAAATACTGTTTCCGAAAAGTCCTAAGCTTCCTTTGAAACATATATATATAAAATATATATAAAACACACACATATATGTAATATATATATACATACACATATATATAAAATAGAATAAGAAACAATGAAATTGAAGGACTTTCTACAATTTATTTTTAAAAATATATGTAAAATCTCAGTAAAATTAATCCACAAGAAATAAGAAATTCCAAAAAAAAAAGTTTTTCAGTTCAATTTTATCAAAGTCCAATCTAGTTATTTGGCAGTTCATACTCTACATTATACATTTATATATGTTAATTTAACATTTATATAATTCCCTTAAATTTATTTAAATTATATATAGATATTGTGTATTTGGGTTTAAATCTAAGCAACTGAAAAATATCTCACTTGTAGTTATCAAATTCAAAAAGTAATCTTAAATCTCTTTGAATGTATTAAGTGTGCAAAAAATAAAGTCCACTTTTTCTTTTCTTTTTATTCCTTTTTGGTTAATCGTAAAAAATATTCATACATACATAGTCTACTCAATATCCCTAAATTCGTCTTAAGATTTCTTAAATTTTATTTTAATATACATTAGTATTTTTATTTTGCCACATTCTATGAATGTAAAAGAATTCTCTTATAACGGGAAATAATAATTTCAATCTGAAGCATCCTTATTGAAAATCAATACTCAAATGTCCACCATTTCTGTTATCTGTGTATTGGTATTATACTGAAAAAAAGGCATTTTAAAGGAACTAAACAGATAATCAGATGGCATCCATTAGGATATTTTATGATCGGAAGTATACTTTATGCGTTATTAATACTTATTCGTTACGTTCATTTTAAATAATCAATCCAAACATACCATATTTATTTCACGAAGTTTATCAAAAAACATATACAAAATAAAATCTCAAAGAATAAGTGGATTACTAAATATCCACAGTTATATAAAAGCTTTAAAAATATATTTAACAATACGTATTCGTTATAAAAATCTTCAACATTAAATGATTAATAAAAGAATAAATATAATTTTAAATGAGGAAAAACGGCTTTATTTTACTAAAATACGTTCAATAAAATCTTGAATGCAGCAATTAAAATTACTAATTATCTTTTTGAGATAATGGAAGTTAATTATACTTTTATTTTTTAATATTAAAAATAAATAAATAAAAAGATGCGATAGGAATGAAAATTAAGTTGCAAAATGATTCTGATTAGTTTTAATATCAAAAATTTACAGGACTTGAATATTTATCTTTTTAATACGCAAATACTTCTTAGAAATATAATTTTTTTAATGAAGTCATTTGTCTAATATTTTCATTTAATTAACTATTGAAACACTTTTTCTTTTATTAGGTAAATTATTAATTATGTTTTTAATAACAGCCTTCCAAATACGGATAAAATTATGCAATAATATTCCGTAATATTATCGGGGAAATTAAAAATAAAAGTTTCAGGCCGCGTTTG
Organism: Trichonephila clavata; assembly: GCA_019973975.1. NCBI lineage: Eukaryota > Metazoa > Arthropoda > Arachnida > Araneae > Nephilidae > Trichonephila > Trichonephila clavata. The sequence goes on along the minus strand of BMAO01033807.1, from coordinate 3,800 downwards.
CAATATTTTAATTAATTAATTGACGTTTGTACCAAAAAGAATACTGGAATGTGTTCCTAATTAATTTAATAAATCTGTGAGAAACATGATATAACTTAAATTAATCTATTTTGATGTTTTGAGAGTTAAGGAACGATTCGAAATTATGTAAACAATAAGAAACGTACGTAACGCTAAAAGAAATAATCAAGGAAAAGCAAAACAAAGCTGTCTATGTTAAATGTTTTTATATTGAAGAATCAGGAGCACACACAAGTTGTTTCACTACAATAAAATCGTCTGCAACTATCACAAAATTTCTTCATTACACAAAAATTCCATATGAAGTCCAGTAATTTTATTCATAGAGCAACGCGTTGATATTTTGTCATTAAAAAAAAATCACTTGTTTTACAAGCAAACAATTTAATGTAATGCATTGTAATTTATGAATTAGTATTAGTTTAAATCTTAAAAGGAAAATATGATTAAAAAAGAAAGAACTAAATTTTTAAAAAGAGAAATAAAAAAATTTACAGAAACAATATATCAAGACTGCATTTATAGGAATAAATGAGATTACATCATTTTTGTAATTTGTTAATTTAATTAATTTTCTTTACGTAAGATGTGCTTAATCAATAATGATGTTGAAAAGTGCCTTAAAACTATCAAATAATTGAACAATCGACGGACCGTAACTAAACTTTTTATTATCCAAACTATATTGGAATAAGGAGAATACTCTCTAGTACAACCATATGCACTCGCGCCATTGTATCTAAGTAGAAATAAGTTCTAACAAAGACTTGGTTTTGTGCCAAAAGAGAAGAGCGCGCCATCTGGCGGCCTTACACGGGAACTAAATCATACTTTGAGGACGTATCAGATGTAAATCAATTTTATGTTTTTTTTTTCTAATGTGAGGTTTCTTTTCATAAAACTTAAGCGTTTTTCTGTTGAATTGTAATAAAATATAATCACTTGTACATGAAATTCATGCATCTATTAATAGTTTCACAGTTCTTTTCTGTGTGTTTCTAGGAATATATAAATAACTTTAAGTGAGATTTTAGAAATATGAATTACTATTAAAAATTTGATCAAAAAGGAAAAGTTGTAAATTCTATTCGATTCTAAGAATTCTTCTTACAGCTACCTTAAATGTTCCCAAATTTTTAATTTCTAACATGAAACTTTTTTATTTCTATTTATGTATGAAATATACTTCATAAATCTGAATTATAAATAATACAGTCAAGGCTTAGTCAAAATGGTGCAACTGAAGCAATACAGGTAAAATGTGTAGAAATAATGTTCTCGATGGTTAATTTTCAATGATAATTTCTTCTGCTTATTTAAGTTTTAATATTAAAGTATATTTTTATCATACACAGTCGACTCTCGATGATTCGAAGTTGGATAGACCAATGAAAAACTTCGAATTATCAAGAGTTCGTATTATCAACAGTGTAGGAAAAAAAATTCCCAAAATACACAAAGTGAATTTTTTTTCCTAACACATTTAAATTTGAAACTATGTAATAAACAACCGTTGTACATATGTATAAAATTATTTCAAAGCAATTTTTAAAAAGTACAATAAATATTATACAGAAGTTAAAAGTCCTACATTAAAAGAATATATTGAATACATTCATGCAAAATCCTACACAACTATTTTTCACAATAGTGAATCATCCTTTCTGATTACGTGTGTAGCAAGGCCACGTGTTAAACGAATGGACGGCTGACAACAGGTACGGTTGGTCTATTGTCCACTTGAAGAAGGAAAGCAATAAAAGTGTATTTTCGCCTAATGAATCGGAAAACACTAAGAGGGGGTAACAGGAAGATGGTCATTAAAGGAACTACGTTACATATAAGAGATACACAGAGACAATACAACACAAAACTTGTAAGCTCCAACCTGTTTGCTGTAGGACTGTACATGATAGTAAGTGTTCGAATTATCGAGAGTTTTATAAGATAACTTCGAATTATTGCATGTTGTAGTCTGGCCAGCCCCCGATTTTACTTCGAATTATTGAGTGTACAAAAACGTCTTGTTTTAGTTTGACATATCCAAAGTTTTTCTAGGGACTGAACATATACTTCGAATTAATGAGAGGTTCGCATTATCGAAGGTTTGAATTATCGAGAGTCGACTGTATAAGTTTTTATATTATAATATTATTCTAATTATGCATTTATTCAGTTATTATATCTACTTTTATTTTCAAGAATGAGCTCTTTAATGAGGCTTAATTAAATGGTTTTACACAGTAGGAAAAAATTTTACTTTTTCGGGATAACAAAATTTATGCTCCACAACTAATCCAATATATCTTGCTAAAATTCTGTGTTTCTATTCGAGACAAAATCTAAGAAAACTGTTTATAAAGTAACTAGCCGTTACCACCCGCTTCGCTGGGTATTCCATGATGTTTTATAAATTTATACTGTTTATGTAATATATAAATTATTGATATCTAAGTCCTAGCATTAATAATTAGATTGTATTGAAAAATATACATATACCTGTAACTGTTGCCTCTTGATAAAAAAAAGGGCAGAACCCATGTAATTTGTATTTTCTAAAAATCTGTAAAATTGAAGTATAGAATGATGTTTGCTCTTTCGTAACCCAAAAAGTGGATTCCCGCAAAACCAATTTTCGGTGGATCTCTACTCCGTAAAATAAACACGCAAGCCAAATTTCAAGTCTAAATATAAGAAAAAAACGAAAGTTTTACTATCAATATCCTCGTAATCCCGTTGAGAGCCGTTTTCCAAAACAGCCGCTCTTAGCGGATTTCTATTCAGCAAAAGGAAAATGCACACCAAATTCCATTATTATAGTCCTTGTAGTTCGAAAAAATGAATTTTTTGTCAATACGTCCCAGTAACCCCCTGCCCCCCCAGGAGTTGATTTCCGTAACATACATTCTTAGTGGATCCCTATTCAACAAAGAAAAATGCTTAACAAATTTCAAATATATGGGTCTAACAATTAAAAACAGGAATTTTTTCCTATAACTCCTCTTGACCCCTCACAACCCTTTTTGGGGATGAATTTTCGTTTTGATCTTTGTTAGGGGAACTCTATTCCATGAAAGGAACATGCCTACCAATTTTCAAGCAGGATGATCAAATAGTTTTAAAAATGCAAATATTTATCGATTACGCCCCTTAAACTCCCGAAATTAAACTTAGTAGTTGATATTCGCGAAACCCATTTTGTAGCGGTTCTCTACTTTACAAAAGGAATCTGCTTATCAAATTTCAAGACTATAGGTCTAATAATTTAAAAATGGGGATAATTATCTATAACGCCACTTGAGCCCCCGCAACGCCACTTGGGGGGGGGTGTTTTCACAAAACCCATTTTGTAGGGGAGCTGCTCTCTATGAAAGGAATCTTCTTACCAAATTTGAAGACAGTGCATCCAATAAATTAAAAATGCTTAAAAATTATCAATAACGCTCCTTGAGCCTCCGCAACACCACTAGGGGTCGATTTCACAAACACATTATATAGGATCTTTAATCCATGAAAGGGTTCTGATTATCATATTTCAAGACTATACATCCAGCAGTTCAAAAATGGAAATAATTATCAATAACGCCCCTTAAGCCCCGCAACACCACTTGGGAGTCAATTTTCACCCATTATTGTAGTGTAACTCTATCCTATGAGAGAATTTGCTTACCAAATTTCAAGACTGTGCGTCTAATATTTTAAAAATAAAATAATTATTTATATCTGCCCTTAAACCCCCACCCAACCCCGCAACACCCTTTGGGGGGTAATTTTCCCAA